>APFE031376375.1:0-10545 GCA_000404065.3 Pinus taeda
TCCCATGGAGTAGTCCACTCGGATGCTGAAGTCACAACATACAAGGTAAGATAGCACGTACAACACTCATGGAGCAGTCTGAATGAGTGCAACAGTTATTATAACAAGGTTCATATGAAAGTTCTGTCTGATATCTAGCATCGCAATCGACATGGATGGGACAACATTAACAACATATACAACACATTTACATTAATAAATTCTGCATTACAACAAATGAGTCAGTTCAGATGTAGAACACAAGTTAAAGCAACATGCATTACAAGTGTTAAGGATCAGTCTTACAACAAATACAATACATGTGTGAAAACAAGCTGGCCTATTAATAGGCTTCTAAATTAAGTGAAAGTTCCAAGACACGCCGTTGCACCATACATCACTAACCCTGTCAGCGAGGCATTGGAGCCACTGCTTACTCCTAAAAGAAAATATTATAGACTCTCTTGGCTATGTGGGAGGAGCTGAGGTGAAAATTCCTCTCATGTACAAATGAAGTTGGTATTTATAGCCAAGGGTGAAACAAACCCTTGTGGTTGTTCAACTACCCTCATGACCATTCGATTTTCATGACTTTTCAACTTACATGACTTTATGTTCAACAAGTGGGTCTCTTGGACTTCCACGTTACATCACATTGATTGACAACAAGCCCATAGTGGAGATGTGGGCAACATGACTCATGACTTGACTCGACATGACTTGACATGACAATGCTGGTACATTCATGTTGCTACTGGAGTTCATGTCGAGCTATAATGTTGTTGAGTGATGGATGTCTTCATTGTGTATTATAGCTTCACCTCCACATGGTGAAGATGCACGAAGTCCTCGATGGTCCTTGGTTCACTTGATGAAGCTTTAGCATGTTGTTCCTTGCTTTCATGCTGGAAGGCTTGACAGACTCAATTGTTCGCTAAGGTGCATGTTTGTTGCGCTCGTCTGCTTTGCATGCTTCATTCGTTCATCCATTGGTGAACCTATCCATCTGCATGTGACCCGTTCATTCATCCCGTTCATCGTCTTGACATGTTTATTGGTGTACATGTACCTGTAATCATTCATGAAAAGATGACATGAAATCCAAAACCTCCTAGTCTAACATGATACGTGATCATTCGGTTGCAAGTGATCGTGAGAGGCAGCAAAGCTATGATGCGGGATGATGGCTCCGGGCAACTGCTGATGAAAACTGTGCAAGAGCCACTGAGGGATGGAGATAGACAATCTGAGTCGACAGTGACTGTCGGCAAGGTTTGGCTCGACTTGGAGCAAAAATTGCGCAAATTTTGGGAGGGATTGTTCAGACTACAGGAGGGAAAGGTAGGCATGCTTTGTGCAGTTTCTGAAATGAACACTCAGCAGGGTATGGACAACCAGATTTGTGTACTTTTCCAAAGGAATGGACTGAGCTTCATGAAGGGTTAGAAAGCAGGGATTGCACAATTTTTTTGCGAAACTTTCCGAGAGATTGGTAGCCAGAATTGCACAATTGTCAAAGGGAACTGCCAGTTGGCTACTTGGTCACTGGAAGCTAGAACTACGCAATTCCAAGAGGGAACTACTAGCTGGCTGTTGGGGTCACTGGCAACCAAAACTACGGAATTCCCAAATGGAACTGGTAGTCAGTTGCTCAGTCACTGGCAACAGAAATTGCGTAGTTCCTAGAGGGAACAGGTAGTCTGTTATTAGGAGTTGCTCACTGGGAAAACTACATTCAAGCTGGGAGGCTAGCCTGTTGATCATCTATGTGCAATTTCCAAGCTAAGATGACTGATGGGCAATGGAAGTCCTGCTCATGAGCACTATGTAATTTCTGAGATGAGCCGTTGGTCAATTATCTGGATGATCAACTGGGAAAGCTGCACAATTTTCTGAGGGAGACAGGGATGGGCACTTAGTGTCTGTTCGACCTGTTTGCACAATTTCCTCATTCAGTTGAGTGGGTGAGGTCAATGGCCTCTATGAAAATTTTGAGGGGAGTCAGTCCCAAGGTGACTGCCAAGTCCGAATCTCCGGGAGGCCAACATGAGAGTTGATTGAGATTACTTGTGGGCAGCGCAACTTGGAAGGACTAGCTTGGTTCTTCTATGCTGTTCTAGTTGACAACCGATCAAGTCAAAGGTAGGGTGATGGTTCGGCTATCAGTGAGGAATCTGGTCGTCAGAACTTGAGCAAACATGACTAAGTGTGTGAATACTTGAAAGATACATAGGTGATCATACGAACACACACTCGCATGACTTGATGACGAAATGACCAAAACATCCAGATACACATGTTCAACATGACTGATCGACGGTGCAAGAGACAAGTGTGACACTCTTGATTGATCGTTCATGACCGAGATGATGGTTATGCGACAGTGAATGTGAATTTGTGCATCAATGAGAAAGTTTCTTTCATGGCGAACACAACAGGCACATACGAAGCAAAGACTTTGAGCATAACCAGAACAACGTCACAAGCATGACTTGGACATCAGCATGCAGAGACTTGGATGCAATCAGAAAGTAAGGTGAATGTAAAGACTCACATGAGCTCACATAGTGAACCCGAGTGCGTGCAGTCATCAAGTGAAACTCTTCAAGGGAGGCTTCGAAATTGGTGCATGCCAAAATTTTGGAGGGTGGTTGTAGCCACTACAAAAGAACCTCACCTTATTAGGATCATTGTTGGCGTCCAAGTGTGAATAAACTATTCAACCCTTTTCCACATTAATTCATCAATCCGTATGCATATAATTTTCAAGGTAACGCGCAAGGTATATGCAGGGGCAAGGTTACAATCTTACATCAACCAAGGATTCACAACTAGGAAATCAAAGCATCGTTGCAACAACAGTTGGAAATAAATTGTAGAACTTAAAAGACATTCACAACAATCAATAGAGGTATGTAACAACAATAAAGAATAAACACACAACGAATGAAACAACATACATAAAAGAAATATGCAACACCTGATTAGAAGAGAGGGCCCAGCTCTCTGATCAGGGCTGCGTTAATTCACAGCTAAAAGAAGAACAACAAAACTAGTATTTTATTAATATGTAAAAGAGTTTTTACAATACATATCTCTGCACGGCTAACCCTTCACACAAGAATAAAATTCCTTTTATACAAATACATGGGTAATAACATATTCCCCAAAACCTGGCAACTAATGCCCAAAATATACAATAGTTCATAACAACAACTAATTGTTGAGAGAGCGAGACACACAAGATCCAAAATAAGCTTGAAAACAGCTACGAGTTGGTTATGTTGCCATAGTGTTGCTAGACAGCTGTTGTGAATCATGGAATTGCTGCTACATGCTGTGAAGGCGATACATGTTCACCGGAATCTGCGGAAATAACAAGTTTTAGTAGTTCGCATAGGCAAAATCCTCGTGACTTTACTTCATCAATTAAATATTCCAAGAGACATTACAAAGAAGGGTTACCTCATGGGTTTATCACAATAATGCATATCAATTGGTGCAAAAAAGATGAAAGGAAGGGTCAAAAGGTAAGGAAAAGATAAGCAGATTTGGTGCCCAACATTGCCCCCCAACTAACCTTCTACATGCCTTCATGCAACTCACTACTTCTATAGGTCTGGGTTAGAATGGCTATGATCCTCGTGGAGCTGGGCAAGATCATATTCTTCTGCCATATCTATTCCTGGGACCTTGTATCCTTCTGAGAGAAGAACTTCCTTCCACCAATCATCTGATACATTATATGCTGGCGTATAACGCTTTGCTAGAAACCAAATGACGGGGAACCTGAAACAGAGTCCCATCCATCGGACCCCATATGTTTTGACACATGCGAAATATTTTGGCACCTGACTTAGTGCTCGTGCAAAATTTGGTGCTCCAAAAGGTTCCCTGTTCCAGACAGACGTAGGTGACATCATCCATCTTTTCTGACAACTATCAAGGGCCTCATCTTTAAACTTGACTATTTGTTTGACAAAAAGATCAATGCACCACTTCTGTGTCCTCGACGTCTGTTCTCTATTTCCCTCGATCTCTAAAAAGATGGTGTGCTTATTGTATACAGTTACAGACCGTTTGTGCTCTCCTCTCATCATAAGAGGCTTCGTGTTTTGATTTGACTCAAACGTATTAGAAGCCTTATGCTAGTTTATCTGGTTGAAAGTAGAGGAGGTGAGAGCCCTTAAATTAATGTCCCCCACATATGGGAGCGAGTTAAATTCTTTGTCAACATGTAGGAAGTATCCATGTAGATAAAGCTCACACATCAAATGTTGGGTTACTAAGTCATGGATTCTTAATATACAGAGCAACTGTACAGAGTCCTCGATCTCCTGACTGACCTCCTTAATTCTTTCCAAACAGTAGAAAAGAAATTGTTTATGCAGGAACAAGGCATAGGTAGAAGCAAGAGGGAAACATGCCATTACCTGTTGTCCCAGGCTTAACATGTGTTCTTTGTCAGCCTTCAATTCCAGCACTTGCCCTTCCAACCATTCTACTTTGAGCTGCTAGTTCGTATACCTCAGACTTAATATGCCCACTTGCTCTACATATTTGAAATATAGCCTTGGACGACTGCTCTTGGACTCTTTTCACCTCATTCTGATAGCGGGCTCCAGTGGATTTCCAAGTTTGAGTCTCGGTTGTTAAGGAGAATTCATGGTCGTCGAACAAGTGCTCGATAGGATCCGTTTGAGCAGTAGCAGAGGTCATCGTCACATCAACTACCTATGTTTCTGTCTCAACCACCATAGCCTTGGGCTTCTTAGCCCGCCGCTTATACTTCCTTACCTGTTTCTTAAGTCGATGCACATGTCTATGTAGCCTTCGAACTTTTGCTTTCAACTGCATCATATCTTTGAACTGTAGCGAGTACTTCTTTTTAAGGGGCAACCTCCTTTGCTCACACAGTTCTATCCACTCTTGCTTAACAACCACTTCGTCTAGCCCTACAGCTGGTTCAGTAGGTGTTGGATTACTCGGAGGAGTATCTACTGGTCCTTCTGTCGGGTCCTCTTCCCGTGGTTCCTCTTTCTCGATTGAAAACCAACTCAACCGATTCTGCAGTTGGTTCATCAGGTGGTGGATTACTTGGAAGAGTATCTACGAGTTCATCTATCGGGACCTCCTTGCTTGGTCCCCCTTCCTCGAGAGCAATTACTTCCTTTTTAAAAATTAACTTGACTGGCTCGAGAGCTGGTTCGACAAGTGGTGGATCAATCAGAGGAGTATCCACTAACATTTCGATTGGGATTCCCCTACCTGGTTCCCCTGTTTCAAAAGCATTTGCTTCTTCCTCCCTCTATTATTTGGAACATCCTTGCTGAGAGTCGGCAGCCAACAGACTAACAACTGCTGAACCTTTAACTGACCCATCAAACTTTAGAATGGAGGGACAACAACCTCCTTTTTTGAGCGTCGAGGAGAATGAGACACTCTCGCTCCTCTCGAAATGGAGGCACAAAAATGAGACTAAAAAATGTCTTCTTCCTAGTATGTACGAGTTCCATCGGTAACCTCGAGCTCCTTCCCCTTATCTGCAATAATTCTGCTCTAGCCCGAGGCTTCCTCCTGTGTTGCCTCCTATCTCGTGATTGACACTGGTTCTTGTGGAGCAGTGTCAACCTCATGATTTATTCCTTCCACATTTTCTAGGACCGGATGGGTTGGTGGTGGTTCTTGTGTGGCACCACCACCCGTATCCAACACTTCCTGAGTAGATGGTGTTGGCACTGTTCCCTCTAGCACGTCATTAATAAAGGTGAAATCTTGTATCACTGTGTCAACCCCATCCATCATATCCATAATTCCTTCCTTCTTCGGCTCCACAATCTCGTCTGTTTCAAGCCTCTCTTGCTCTGGTTTGTCTTCTTCCATTGGCTCCACAGTCAAGGTTGGTTCTTGTGGAATAGCCTCGGCTGCGGTACTAACAATTTCTTATGTTTCGAGTCTTTCCTCCCCCGGTCTGTCTTCTTCCATTGGCCCCACAATCAAGGCTAGTTCTTGTGGAATACCCTCGGTTGTGGTACTGACAGTTTCTTCCATTGGCTCCACAGTCGAGGCTGGTTCTTGTGGAACATCCTTGGCTATGGTACTGACAGTTTCTTCTATCTCAGGCCTTCCTAGCTCTGGTTTCTCTTCCTCCATTGCCTCCACAGTCGAGGCTGGTTCTTGTGTAATAGCCTCGATTGTTTCTTCCACTTCAAGTTCCCTTTCTAACTCTAATTCTCCTTCTTTCATTTCCACCTCTTCAGGATATTCTTGGTCTACGTGTTCATCCTCTACTGGTTCCTCCTCCCTTGCTTCTAGTCCCTCTGCTCTAGCAGCTATAACAACTACTATCTCTTCTTCTGTCAATTCCTGGAATGTTGCCCACGGGATTTGAAACTGGGCTAGTGCATGCATAACCAGTAGTCAAACCAACCCATGGTTACTAATGACTACTGCAACTTGTCGCGAATGTCGAGTAGATTGCACCATAAATTGGAGGCTCTTCAACAAAAAGAAAGGCATGTTCAATGAGAAGACCTATGACTGTGGAAATCGAAGGCAAGCTAACACCCTGAAATGATACTTAAATACAGTGGTGTACCACCCTTTGCAAGTTACGTGTTTCATTACAAAACCTACTACATCACTCGATGGATGCGGTAATGATTTTCAGTCATACCCCCGATATTTTTGGACGACGCTCTCACCAGCATATAGAAATGATTTAGGGAACTCCGAGAGGGAAGTTCTC
Source organism: Pinus taeda (assembly GCA_000404065.3). Classification (NCBI taxonomy): domain Eukaryota; kingdom Viridiplantae; phylum Streptophyta; class Pinopsida; order Pinales; family Pinaceae; genus Pinus; species Pinus taeda. Next base: position 6,728 of record APFE031376375.1, read on the forward strand.
CATGAAACCCAGCTCTGTCCCTGCTGGGGCAATCCACTAACCTCTGTGATAGCTTCCTTTGTGACAAGGATTTCTATCCCTCTGACCCGAGAGCTCTCTTCACCCAAAGTGAGTGTGAATTCTACTGCAATCCTTTCATTGAATCCCTGCAACTTGTTAAAATAAACATCCCAACCTGCATTGATGAAAATCTACCAGACTTCTCTATTGTTGTAGACCAAGGTGGTGTCCTCCGACTTGTGACGCACATCCAACCCACCCATTGCTATGGAAACAGTAACAACACTTGGACACAGTCCGCTGTTGGGGAGAGAGTAGCAGAAAACCACATTAACAACAATGGTGACAACATGGTGGAGTGCGGGGTAAAAAGTGGTGAAAGTGGCCAGTAAGTTTTTGAAAAACGAGAAGAATAATGGGAAATCATGGTAATATAGTGAAATGATTACAGTGATTAAATCGGGTGTATTGGAAAACACTGATTTGTTATTGGGCGCACATAATTCAAATTCTAATGTGTTGAGGCAATTATTATGAAATCACGTAATTTTTGGGTTACTGTTCACACCAGATTTAGTAATGATGTGTCATTATTATGGTTTTAAATATGCCGTCGTTTGTTTATGATGAGATCCCCCCCACCTTAAATTTGGTCTTCCACGGCACATATGTGTCTCATCAATGGAATATTTTAATTGAATCCACAAGAGTCAATGGAGACGTACCTGGAAATGGAGTAACAACAAAGTGATCGATGGTATAACAACACTGGCGGAGTAACAACACCAACTGAGTAACAGCAGTGGTGGGGTAACAACATCTGACACTTAGAAAAAATTTCAGGAGTAACAATAGTGGCGAAGTAACAACACCGATGGAGTAATAACAATGGAGGAGTAACAACACCGACGGAGTAATAGCAGTGGCAGAGTAACAACACTGACAGAGTAACAACAGTGGCAGAGTAACAACACTGACAGAGTAATAGCAACGATGGAGTAACAACACCGATGGAGTAACAGTAGTGATGGAGTAACAACATCTGACACTTAGAAAAGTTTTCAGGAGTAACAACAGTGGCGGAGTAACAACACTAACGGAGTAACAACAACAGTGGAGTAAAAACACCGACGAAGTAACAACAATGGTGGAGTAACAACATCAACTATTACTTGGAAAAATTTTGTCAGCTCCTCCTTGCCAGATTTTGATCGTTATTCCTACAAAATTCAAACAATTAGTAATAGCATATATATATATATATATATTAAGAACAACAGGCAGAGGGAGCATTCTTTGCACCAACAACCATCAAAACAGATTTTTCAGAGAGATGTTTGATGAAGGCATCCTTAGAAGTTGGACTGTGGTATAATTTCAGATGGTGTCCATTCACTAAGAAAGAAGTACAAGTATCATCTATTGTAACCAATCTAACTGTTCCATTATCAAACACAGTGTCCACTTCATAAGGTCCCATCTAGCAAGTGTGAAGCTTTCCTTTAAAATATTTGAAACGGGAGTCATTGAGTAGTGCCCAATCTCTTGCATGAAACACCTTGTTCTTGATAAATTTATTGTGCCATTTCATTCTCTGTTGTTGAATAACAGTGTTTTCTAGACAACCACTAAATGGATTCCATCTAATTCATTGAGTTGTTACAGCCGGTGTTTCTAGGCCTCTGATAAGTCTAATCCTACTTCCAAAGCTGTTCTGAGCATGCTGATCTCAAATTCTACTGGAAACAAGGGGGATTTCCCATAGACTAACTCAAATTTTGAAAACCCAGTTGTATTCCACCATGTTTTCTTGTATGCCTAGAGAGCTTCTGGAAGTTTCTAAGACCAATCTCGACGATGGCTTGCTGCAATTTTTGTCAAGATATTTTCCAATACCTTGTTTGTACTTTCTACCCGTCCATTCGCTTAGGGGTGGTAAGGAGTTGTCACCCTGTGTTTGACCTCATATTTCTACATAAGCCTTGCTATCATGTGGGATGTGAACTATGCCCCTCCATCTGAAACAATATCCCTTGAAGTACCATATCGAGAAAAAATCTCTTCAAAAAGAAAATTTGTAACCACCTGTTATGTTGCTTTCGCAACAACTCTAGCTTCCACCCACTTAGTCACATAATTAGTGCAGACCAGAATGTGAACCTTTTGATGGGAAGGTGGGTTAAAAGGTCCAACAAAATCAATTTCCCACTTCTCAAAAGGTTCATGGATTACCTAGGGCTCCAACGGCATCTCATCTGATTTTCCAGGTTGCCCCATATGTTGACAATTGTCACACCTTCGGACATAATCTTGAGCATCCTGAAACATAGAAGGCCAATAATATCCCATGTGCAACACCGTGTGACCTGTTCTTTTATCTGCAAAATGTCCATCACAAGGGCCATCATGGGTAGCCTTCAATATCTCATAAATGTCATCCTCAGCGCACAACACCAAATTTTCTGATCAACCCCTGTGTGAAAAAGGTGCCCCGCCATCCATGAATATTGGGTGCTATGATGAATAATTTTCCAATGTTCCCTGTATGACAAATGACGAGGTACTTTCCTTGTAGCAAGATAGTTAGCAATATCTGCATACCATGGAGTGTTAGCAGAAATTGCAAAAACATGCTCATCTGGAAAACTATCTTATATGGGTGTACCTTCAGGATTATTATCTAGTCTTGATAGAAAATCAGTAACCACATTGTCCTTTCCTGGTTTATCTACTATGGTGATGTCAAATTCTTGAAGTAACAACAACCATATTGTAATACAACCAAGAGTAATGGGTTTATTCATCAGATACCTAATTGTTGCGTGATCAGTGTGTACAAAGGTGGGTTACCCAGTAATATAATGTTGAAACTTGTTGATGGCGTAGATGACAACAAGGAATTATTTTTCAGTCATTGTGTAGTTTAACTCGACAGGAGCCAAGTTCTTACTAACATAGTAAACTGCATATGGCACCTTATCCACTTGCTATCCAAAAACTGCCCCAATTGCTGTCTGAGAGGCATCAGCATGAATATGAAACGATAATGTCCAGTTCGACCCTCGAAGGATCAGAGCTTTATAGAAAAGTTCCTTGATCTTTATAAAGGCTACATCACAATCATCTGTCCACACAAAATCTACATCTTTTGTCAACAATTGAAAAAGTGGATGTGCTATCTTAGCAAAATTTTCTATAAAGCACCTGTAATAACTAGCACAACCGATAAAGCTATGTACCTATGTGGGTGTTTTAGGTATTGGGAAGTGCAATATTACTTTTATCTTAGCTGGATCCATTCGAATTCCAGCGGCTGAAAGTAAATGTCCCAAGACTATTCCTTCCTCCATCATCATGTGGCGTTTTGTTGTACTCAAAGTGAAATGCGCCCGTTTACATCTTTCAAGAAATTTTTCATTTGCAAACCCTTCCTCGAATGAGTCCCCATATGGAGTAAAATTGTCCATATAAAAAATCCCAACACCATCATCTAATAGATCAGAGAAAAACCTCAAAATTTCCCTTTGGAACATTGTAGGCACATTACAGAGACCAAATGGAAGGACCCAGTATGCAAAGGTTCCCTAAGGGCAGGTAAAAGTGGTTTTACCATGATCTTCAGGAGCTATCTAGATCTTGTTGTACCCACTAAATCCATTCAGGAAGGAGAAGAACTTCTTCCCAACCAAAGTATCCAAGACTCGATCAATGAATGGTAATGGAAAATGGTCTTTCTCTGTTTCTTTATTTAATTCTCTGTAATCCACACATATCAACCATTTACCATTTTTCTTGGGGACAATCACCAATAGGGAAAC
>APFE031376391.1:964-30789 GCA_000404065.3 Pinus taeda
GACTCCCACCAATGTGCTGCAAAGAAAAAGACATTAATTAGTAACTTAGTTTATAATTTGAATTGTAATGAACGTAAACAATTTTAACTTGAAAAGAAAAACAAATTGGAAATTGAAATTGCTTACCTGGTTGGTCCACATCTCTTGCCATCTTTGCCAAGTTTTTTCCAAAAGTACCACCTGCCATATTGAAAACAGTAAGCTGTTTATGTATTTCCAACTGGTCTACATGGCTAGGGACCATGCGCTCCAAGCAATCAATCAATCTAGCTCTGACCTCCCCATCATGTAGATCTCCTAGCTGATTTTTATAATGATACTTTGGGTTCAAAAAATACCCAGCTGCATGTATAGGACGATGGAGTTGATTGTTCCATTTGTTATTAATGATCTCCCGTATACAGCCATATTTAGCTAACCTGTCCTTGTAAGTTGCCCGTATCTACTCCTTTGCCTGATCCATAGCCTCATAAATGTAGCCCATGGCCAATCTTTCCCCATCCACCATCCTTAGCACCTTAACAAGGGGCTCAGTAATTTTCACAAGCTCTAGAGACTTTTTCCAAAAATAAGTGTCTAACACTTTCTTTTTGGCGTCTTTTCCATCTGGTCTACGAGCCCATCGAGATTCAGACCATTCTTCAGAGGAAAACATTGTCTACAAGTTTTTATGTTGACCATTGAGACATTGCAACGTGAGGAAGTGAGTTGCAAATCTTGTAATTGTAGGCCTAACAAGCTCTTTGCCCCCAGTGTGTTTCCTCATTAAGCTCAATACCCATGAGTGGTTGTAAATGTATTTCGTAATGCACTTGGCATGCTCTACAGTGTTTTTTACCCACTCCACTTTGGCTATATCCTCAAGCATGAGGTCTATGCAATGTGCAACACATGGAGTCCAAAATATGGTCTTATATTTGGTCTCAAGCATCTTTCCGGCAAGAATATAGTTTGAGGCATTATCAGTGATGACCTGCACAACATGCTGCTCCCCAACTTCCTGAATAATGTTATCCAAAAGCTCAAATAGAAGGGCTGCATCCTTTACCTTATCAGATGCATCAAATGATTTCAAAAACATGGTTCCTTGAGGGAAAGAAACAAGGAAATATATGATAGTGCGGTTCTTTCCATCGGTCCATCCATCTAACATGATGGAACAACCTGTTTTGAGCCATGAATCTTTAAACTCAACCATATACTTCATCAATGGAAGATATCTCTTTTTTGCAAAAGAGCTCCCTTGAAGTTCATGGCATAACTAGGGCCTTGAAAGGCCTTTCCTGCAGCTATAACAGAGTCCCACATAGCTTCGTAATAAGGTGAGCGAGCAGCATTAAATGGGATATCTGAATCATACCACCATCTAGCAATGTATTAATGAGAAGTTTCTTTGCATTGTCTTTTCCAATGTTGATCCAAAGTGGGTTGAGAACTTGGCTAGAAGGAAGTGGGATTAGAAGAGGCAATGTTGGCAGAAGATGAGAAATAACTTTGGATGCTTGTTCTCTTTGTTCCTTTTGATGGTTGGCCAAAAGAAGGATGAACATAGTGAAAGGGGTCATTGGCGGAAGGGATAGAAGAGGAGTCTTGAATCTCATAATCATCATACCCACTCTCTTTCATGGCTTTTAATAATTCCCTCTTTCTTGCAATGTCATCTTGGATGGCCTTCTCCCTAGCCTTATCCTCATAAAAATTTTCAAGCTTGGAAAGATATTCTGCCCTAATAGGACCTAACAGTGCATTTGGTGCATCACATGGCTTTACTTGGCCTCTTATCCCAGCCAAGTGTTGTTTCAACCTAAGAATACCCCCACCTCCAATAGATTTATGGCATAATTTGCATATCATTTTTTCATCAATTATATCACAATGAGCCCATGCACTGTCCTTTCCTTTTGGAGCCATGTTTGCTTGAAATAATAACAATTTGCAAAGAAATTTGCCATTTAAAAAAAAATTGCAGCTAAGCAACGTGGAAAACCAAAGATAAATGTAGGAAGACAAATGCACATGCAAGCTACAAAATTTGATAGCATAGAGCTAGAGAGTTCATAGCATAGATGATAGATCATAGAAGTGAGAAGTTTATAACATATAAAAAAAATTAATTCATGGACAACAGTCAAATGAGGAATTTTCAAGTGCAAACCCTTACCTGGAAATGCAAACTAGCTTCCTTAGCCTCCTCTTGAAGATGGCAACTCCATTGAAAGCTACACACTATCTCCAAAATAGCTCCAACTCCAACTCTAAGATGACTACTTCAACAAAAACTCAACACTATCCAAGCTCACAAACAAACTTACAAACACTCATAAACACTCCAAATCAGTTGTGTGAGACAAATGAGAGTGGGAGGGGCCTCTTAAAAGCTTGGAGAGGGTGTTTTTGGAGGGAAAACACCCTTAGTTTCCCCTCAAAATCCCTAAACCACAGTGAGAATTCCTCTTTTTTCACTTTACGGTGGGTGTGCCTAAAACCGACCAGTTTGATACAAACCGGTCGGTTCTGTCCTAAACCGGTCGGTTTTCACTGTTTAGGGCAAAAAAATGGAGAAATGGGCATTCAAACCGGGTTTTTTCGTCGGTTTAGACCAGCGGACTTGTTAACCGGCCGGTTAGACTGGTAATCGGTTTTTAAAAATGGTTTTTAAAACTATGCGCAGTAGAGTGTTGAGCAGTGTGGGAGACACGGAGTAGATACAACAGCAGCACAGTAGCATCAGAGGGTCAACACAGATTAGCAGTAGAGGTAGCTTCAACATCACGGGGAATCCAGACTGACCAACATGTTAGTTTTGGGTGATTTTTTCAGTTGCTTGCTTCTAAGCAACTGAGTTGTAGTGCAACAGTTAGCAGTGGTAGTGCTATGGGTAGCATGAAGCAGCATATTGAGAGGGAGCTGTGGTATAGATGCAACAGTGGCAGGGGCAGTGTCATAGGAAACAATACAGGTTGCAGCATTGCAGTGGATGAAGGGCAGTAGGCCGAGCATCAACAACACAGAGGATCGATGCCATGGATCAATGTGATACTTTGTTATATAAAAAAATTAGTTAATTAGTAATTATTAGGCAAAGGGCATGATCAAAGATCATGCCCATTCACCAAGAGGCCCTAAGGCAGTATAAAGCCTGGGGCCTCCACAAAGTGTAATCATCTTCTATCTTTTCTAATAATAATAAATATGAATTTTTCGAATATTTAAGCTGTCTGTGCCATCTGTTATCAAAGAAGTTTGCTCCCAGGATGCTGTTGCTGTTGGGCCATTAGGTACCATTGCTGCACCTGTTCATCGCTGCTCCACAGTGAACACACAACCGCCCATACCTGCATTCTATTCCATCGTCCGACTGTGTCACGCCGCCAATTCTTCCGCACGTCATAAATCGCTGCCGCACCCAACCAGTGGTAATCCCTGTCCACTGTCCTGTCCATTTGTAGTCCATTCCGCTGGACACTTCCCGACATCCACACCATCCAACCATCATCCCCAACAACCTTTGCCACAGGATCGTCCGCTTCTGTGCTCTCTGTCTGTCGACCCCTCTAGATCATTTGCTTGTTTTTTCCTTTCGCTGTTCTGCCTTGATGCGCGTTGCGCTGCATCCTATCAACAACTATTTCGACCACTCACTGCCTTTGTCTTCTCTGCCGTCCTTGATTTCTTCCACTGCCCTTGTCTTCTTTGTCGTCCTCCGTCTTCCTTCTCCATGTCATCGCATCCTCCATCTTCCTTCTCCACGTCGTCCGTCATCTTCCGTCCACCATCGCCGTATTCCGTACACCATCGCCTTTTTACTATTTACATGAGTCACTCTATAACTATATTATATAGTTATAAAAAGTGATATTTAAATAAATTATTTTTATTTTTAATAATAAATAATATATATATATATATATATATATACTTATATATATAAAATTTAATTAAAAAATACCAGTGAAATTAAGGAAGAAAGTTAAGCTGGCGGACAAATATACACCCCCACAAACTCGTTCGTTTTCGTCGATGGCAATGACCAATTTCAGCAAAAAATTGATGGATAGCCACTCCCGTGATTTCAACCAAAAATTAGTCGAACTCGAGAGTAAGGCTACAAACATTCCAACGATATCAAAAAGCTTCAGGATACGGCAAATCAAATAGAACAACAACTCGGGCATAACCATATCAAATCTGAAATGAATCATAATCAGATAATGACAATGTTGAGCATTTTGTGTGACAAGTTGAAGATTACCCTTGAACAACTACTCCAAGATGATTGAGGTAATCAACTGCACAATTCATCAGATTCAACAAATTCAACAGATTCTCATGAAAAAACTGAGTCTCCAAAAAAAACATCCACGCACCACCAAGGAAATAGTAACACGACATTTTCAAATAAGCATCTATGGAATTCATTCACCAATCAATACCCTCTTTTCGTTCCATCGTTAGCGACGTATCAATGAAGAGCAAAAATCGAGTTACCCAAGTTCGACGGTAACGAAAAATGCAGCGTTGCGTGGCTGAATAACGCAGGAGAATATTTCGAGATTTACGATCTTGACAATGATGACGAAAAGATTAGGCACGCTTCCATGAAAATGGAAGGCAAAGCATATAATTGGTATATGTGGTGGAAGAAGACGACACTCGCTATTAGTTGGAGAAAATTTAAGGATGCATTCTTTAGAAGATTCCAAGGTGTAAAGGAAGAAGAGTTTTTTTCAACACTCATCAGATTGCGACAAAAGGGAGATATGGATGAATACACTTGAGAATGGGAGACCTTAGCAACATGAGTACCTGGGTTATCAGAATGTCGTCTAATTCAATCATACATCTCCGAACTTAAAACTCATCTATAAGTAGAAGTTGAGTTTCATGACATTACGTCAATAGAAGTAGCAAGACAAAAAGCAAAAGCAACTGAAAAGAAATTTGAACAAATAATGTGGTCAAAACCGGAAAAAGTATATTTGAGACGAAGAATGCCATAGTCTGTGAATATGAATAATACAAGATATGTTCCACCACATCTTCGTGAAGGTGAAAAATCTAATGTGGAAATAAAAAGGATAAAAGAATGGACTAGACCAGTTAATATATCCAAGCTAAGAGGGTTCTTAGGGTTGACTGGATGTTATCGAAGATTTATTAAAAAATATGCACGTATATAACTGCACCTCTAACAAACCTTTTGAAGAGGAATTCATTTCAATGGAATGAGGAAGCAGGAAGGTGTTTTGAAAAACTGAAGGAAGTTATGTCTAATGCCCCGGTATTGGCAACTCCAGATTTTTCTAAACCATTTATCATCGAGTGTGATGCTTCTGGATTCGGTATAGGCGCAGTGTTAATGCAAGAAGGGCATCCAATAGCTTTTGAAAGCAGGAAGCTCAATAAACGAGAACGTCTTAAGTCCACATACAACAAGGAAATGCTCGCTATTATGCACGCACTGGCCAAGTGGAGACAATATCTTTCGGGAAGTAAGTTTTCCATTCGAATAGACCATAACAGTCTCCAACACCTCCTTCAACAAAAACACTTTCCGAAGAACAAAAAAATGGATTGAAAAAATGCCGCTTTTGACATGGAGATACTACTTAAAAAGGGAAAAGACAATGTAGTAGCAGATACCCTGTCTAGGAAGGATGAAGAACCAAAAGTACTTGCAATCTCGGTTGTTGTTCCTGAATGGCTTATTGAGATTCGAAGTGAGTATGCCAAGGATCCAAAAATAACTGCGATAATCAATAACCTTCTAGACAACTCAAAATTTGAATGGAAGAATGATATTCTATGGTACAAAGGAAGAATCTATCTGAATTCAAACTCCCAAGTTTAAATCCAAGGTACTCAAGGAGTCACATGATTCACTGTCAGCCGGACGTGTAGGATTCTTTAAAACTTACTACAATGCATGACAATCGTCTTTTGGAAGGGGATGAGTTGCGATATTCAGAAATATGTTGCAGAATGCAACAAATGTCAAAGAAATAAAAGTTAAAATTTTATGATACTTGAATTACTTCACCCCTTAAATATTCCGAATCAGAAATGGGAAGAAATATCAATGGACTTTATTGAGGGATTACCTGTATCTGAAGGCAAGGATAAGATTTTCGTAGTATTCGACAGACTCACCAAATATGCTCACTTTATTGCAATGAAGATATCAGACTCAGCTAAACAAATCGCTGAGACATTTTGCAAAAATATTTATAAATTACACGATTTTCCGAAAGTCATTGTGAGTGATAGAGATGCCAAAGTTAAGGGTAAGTTTTGGAATGAATTGTTCAACCATATAGGAACCTACCTAAATATGAGTTCCGCTTACCACCCTCAAATAGATGGAGAAATGGGGGTTGTCAATACATGTTTGGAAGCCTACCTACGTTGTTATGCTACAGAAAAACAAAATAAGTGGGCTCAGTGGTTGTATCTCGGTGAATGGTGGTATAATTCTACTTATCATACGTCAGCAAAAATGACTCCATTCCAAGCTTTGTATGGGTACGAACCTCCAAAATGGAAGGATCTAGCTACCATCCAGACAAATCTACTAGCTGTTAAAAATCAACTAGAAGAAACCAAAAAAATCGTCCAAACCCTAAAAGAAAATTTAAATAATGCAAGAAACCGTATGAAGCAACAAGTTGACCGAAACAAAATCGAAAGAGAATTTGAAGTTGGAGAATGGGTATTTGTCCAGCTCCAGCGATACAAACAGTTGTCCTTGAAACAAAAAGGAAAAAAAATTGGCACCAAAGTTCTATGGACCATATCAGATCAACAAAAAGGTCAGCCAAGTTGCATATAGTTTAAGCCTTCCGGATATAAGTCGTGTTCACAACGTCTTCCATGTTTCCTTCCTAAAAAGGGCACTAAGCGACCATCAATCAACACAAACCATGCTTCCATCCTTAGATGATGAAGGAAGGGTCATTTTAGAATATCATATCCACCAGAGAAAAGAAGTTTCGTTCTCATGTAATCAAGGAATATTTGATCAAATGGAAGGACTTACTAGAAGAAGAAGCTTTTTGGGAGACTAAAGCATTTCGTCAACAACATCTGTCGTTACATATGCTTTGAGGACAAAGGTTTTTTTTGGGAGGAAGGCAATGTTATATAAAAAATTAGTTAATTAGTAATTATTAGGCAAAGGGCATGATCAAAGATCACGCCCATTCACCAAGAGGTACCCAAGGCAGTATAAAGCCAGGGGCCTCCACAAATTGTAATCATCTTCTATCTCTTCTAATAATCATAAATATGAATTTGCTGAATATTTTAGTTGTTTGTGCCATACTTCTGTTGGGAAGTATTGCTAGAGCATGTTCCTCGCTAAGAGGGAGTGTTGATTTTGGGTAGCATTTGATGTGCTCTAGCTTCGCAATTTTGTGGAGGGGCTAGAACACATGAAATCTCAAGACCCACAAATCGTTTGGTGAAATTCCACCAGGATTGTGTTTTATTAAAATAATTAATATTTTAAATGGGGTTGCTAAGTCTAAACTTAGGAAAATAAAAATATTAATGGGTATTAATGAAAGTATGGGTGGGAAGTTTCTAAGTGACGAAAATCAAGTCTAATTTAATCTTAGCCATTGATTAGGGACTTAATCTCGGCCGTTGATTCATCAACAGGAAAAGTATAAGAGGAGGCTGAGGGTTAGTTGGAGATACACCAAGTTGATCAGTCAGTTCGATTTTTCTGTGGCATGGTTTGTTGAGAAAATCAAACAAGTGATCTGAGTTGCAGTGAGAGGGGCAAAAGCAGAGATTTGGATCGGAGAGGAAGTTCTAAGCCAAAGAGTACGTAGTAGAGAGGCACCTTGAGCATTAGGGATGCAGCGCAGAGGCCTCGCAGCCCAAGAGGGGCTTATGCAGTCCAGAGGGGCTCTTGCAGTGGCAGTGCAGAGTATTCGTTCGAGTTTTTTCTGGAGAAGTGAGGTTCTGGGCCGGGAGGCCTGAACAACAGTCTTCATTCAGCAAATCGATCTAGCAGAAGGGGTGACACAATCTTCTAGAGGCAAGATGCTGGCCCATGTAGTGATTGCGTAGGGACTTCGCATTGTTTGCGTGGAGGGTCAGATCACTGTTGGATCAGCGGTGACTTGGGGAACGAGGTAAACCCTCGTATATATTTCTTGCTTTTGTGATTTCTCTGTAAGGTTAGGTGGTGTGAGAGGCAACTTCTTATACTTAGATTATGCTTGCTTAATAATACAAACCCTCTATCTGCTGCACTGGTTTTCCTGCATTGGGTTTTTCTGAGGACGTGTTGTCCAAAAATAATGTTGTTACTTGTGTGTTTGTCTCATCTCTTATTTCAGTTTATGATGTATGTCAGTGTAGTTTGCAATAGCGTTTACATCACTGTTTATCTAATTAAATAACTTGTTGAATGAAATAACAAGTAGGAGATGTTAAACCAGTAACTGCAATAGGTTTTCTGTTTGTAAAGATTTATAAATTTTCACATCTCTAATTTATAGATAAATCCTCCAAATGGAAAAATAACGACTAGTTTCTTTGATCCTTGTCAAAATAATCTTGGATGTTGATAAACACTTCAAGATCTTTTAATATCGGCCCTTGATTTTTTATTTTTGAGGAGTTTTCGAATTTATCATTTAATTCCATTTTAATTAGCTCAAAATTAATTAGTTTGAGCTAATTTTCTCAAAAATTTGACGTTGACTTAACCAACAAGGTCCAAGGGTCCAAATTTTCTTGAAATATACAATATTACCTTGGTGGAGGACCTTTAAAAATTGACTCTTTTAAGACCACGAATTTTCCTAAGACAATTTAAATTTGACTCTAATTAATTAATTTTTTTGTTTTAGGATTTAATTTTATTTTGCCATAAAAATTAATTAATTTACACATGAGGGGGTTTAATTATTTTTCTAACCCTCTAATATGTAAGGTTTTTCATTTACAAGACTCAAAGAGGGAATACACATTTGGCTTAGACCCTCAAGGCACACAACCCATTTGCGACACAATATGATCTAGTAAACCAAGTGATTTGTAATAAAATAGTTAAGGCAACTAGCTTAAATTATTCCCAAACCATTTTTACATCAGACTCGATTAAAACACTAGGACTCACCTAATAATTTGACAATAAATTTCACCCTAGCTTTGGGGTTTAACCTAGAGGGAAAAAGCTCTTCTAATTAGCCATGTCTAGAAGCACATGTAATCAACGAGGTTAAAAAACCTCCTATAATAAAATTCATTATTAAAATTATAGGCTTACCTAGGTGGTTAGATAGACTCAAGGTTTTACTAAGATCATTTACATTACATAACTTGCAGAATGGGATAACCATGACACATGGACTGCTTATATGTGATCTGATCTTTGTTGAAAAAATTGGTACTTCTGCTTCCCTGGATCTTTGGCAATTTGAGTGCAATAGGAGGAATTGATTGGTTTAATTCATTATGTCAGTTAGGAATACAGAGTGATGCTGATACAATAAGTATGCCAGATTGTCAGAACTAATGTTACTAGTGGACTTTACAGAATTTGAACCCTGGGCACATTATAGATAGAGCTTGGCATGACTGATATTTGTAAATTGAATATTAAGTAGTGTTGATGTGATGAGAAAAGCTAGTCTTGTTAAGACTGGTGCAGTAGCTATATGACTTTGGTTATGAGAGTAAGATATGTTGATGAGCTGTTGGACCAAAGTTTGAAGTTAATGTTGAGACTAACAACAACGATATATGCGATAGGGTTTGAGTAGGTTTGTTTCACAAGTTGAGATGATGACCTTCTTACGGTTTGAGCAGAGCATGTGTCAGAGTTTATATTTGATGATAGGCCAATATGATTTGAGTATAGCATTTGTGGCATGACAGGTGGCGAAGTCTTTTATCAAAGACAAAACAATAGTATTGTAATAGTCTCATTGGCTGGTTAATGTAAGCAAAAGTTTTGTGAAGCTAGGATTGATGCACAGAAGTAGATTTGATCGAGATTGTGTCACAATTTATTTTGTATTGCTATCAAGCACAGGTGGTAGGGTGGTGCAGGGAAGGAGAGTGGAGTCTCCTTCAGGTTGGAGCCTAAGAATACTTCAGGGCGACAGGGTGGTGCTAGGGTAGGTTAGAGTTTGCATAGGGCATTGGAATGTCCTTCCGATTGCTGCTGGTAAACAGGGTTTTGGAGCATCCTTCAGGTTGGATCCAGTAAACTAGGGCGTTGGAGGGTCCTTTTGGTTGCAGTTGGTTAACAGGGCGTTGGAGTGTTCTACAAGTTGGATTCTATAAACCAGGGGGTTGGAGCCTCCCTCAGTTGGAGTAGAAAATATTGATGTACATTTTATTTAAGACAAATATTAAGAAGAGTTTAGTGGTTTTGCTCCTTGAAGGGTTTCCACCTAAAAATCTGTTGTCCACTGTCTTGATGTTTGCACATTGTTGAATGGTGTTGTTTACAGTTGATTTATGTTACATTTGATGATAATGTTAATTAATGCCCTGTGAAGTTAAAAATATACTATTTGAAGAGAAATATTGATAACCCCGTCTCAGTATTTCCAACACTGGTAGCCAGGGCAAAACCCATAAGGGGAAAAACTAACAATCCTTCTCTTATAGAATCAAATCAAAATGAGAGATATCCAAGACCAAGACCAAGACCAAGACCAAACTGCCACCAAGGTACCTAGTCCAAACTGCCACCAAGATACCTACCCCAGCCCTTCTCCAAGTGACCTCCAAGAGTCAAATTCAACGCTGGTCAAATCTCCTCCACTCTAGTCAAACATAGAATTTTAGTCCTGCAACAAGAGGGCCGAAATTTTGTGTGCTTTCTCTCTCCTTTGACTTTTCTTCTCTCCTTTGCTTGGTTCAAAAAATGCTTATGATGATATGATGTGAATGTGCTCCAAGTAGGTGGAGCTGTCTTTTATATATAGTTGTCCATGAATGTCAAATAGGTGTCACTTTGGAGGGCCAGGCCGTCTTGTCCAACGAGGGCCGTCTTGGTCATCTTGTGGACTAATGAATCAAAATAAAATTCAGATTCCTTTTTCCTTTGAATGTCCAAATGGGACATGACTCAAATAAATTTTCTTTTGACTCATAATAAATTATTTTTGACTCTTTTTGACTCCAAGCCTATAGAACATGCTTTGACAAAAATATAATAAATATATCAATGATAAATTTACACTATGAAGACCAAACCTAGTTACAACTTCAACATGAGTGAGTATATGCCAAACGCTTTGCCATGATGAAGCAAATCCAACTTCCACTTAGCCCAATGTGCGAGGGTGTTCCACCAAGGGATCTATGGATCCTGATATCCAACCATCTAGCAATGAGTGGAGACTAGAACATCACATGATCAAGTGTAATGCTATTTCTCTAAGATAATCAAATATACCAAGCATGTTAAAACTGGCAACTAGGGCCAAATTCCACTATTAGACAACTCATCTATTGGAAATAATTATTGCATTGAATTCCTCTTTTCGAGAGGACCAAAATCGACCTAAGATCACCAAATTTGGATAAGGAAAAATATTTATTTATTCAAAACAAATTCTATAAGTTATGACCTTATCAAGGCAGGAAAATTGAAAATTTGAAATTTGAATTTGCCTCCACAAGTGTCAAAGTCGGCTTCACCATCATAAGGACAAATCATCATGTCTAATTGTATATAAGGGTATCCTCCAACCTCATATCGTAACATCCAAATACTTGAATTTACGTTTGAGTCAGCCGAGTACATGGAGGAGGACGAAGGGTTGTTTTTTTAGGGTTTTTCTTCTACTTCAGGGCTGAGATTCCTTAGATGATCAACCACCGACCTTAAGGAAGATTCTGAGCAGATTGTATGGGTCAATTTGTCCTTGCAGGTCCAATTTCAAGAGCAGAAAGGCAGTGTTATTTTTGGGACAATTTGTGGACAAAATGAGGGAGAAACTCTTTCCTTAGGAAGCCGCTCTTCAAATCTGGGAATGTAAGTTACACTAACCAAACCAACCTTCTACAGCAGTACAATTTGACCACTGTGGATAGAATGCCAGAACTACAGTTTTGATTGAGCTCATGAACAATGATACTAGATCTCCAAATTGGTAAGTCATTTTGACTTTAAGTTATTGTACTCTCTCTTTGCTGAACATTTGATATTCATAATAAGAAGATTTGATCAAGTGTTTTCCCCATCTTGGGGTTTTTCCCTGGCTTGTGCCATATTATTGTGTCCTCTTGTCATGGCTTGTCTTTTTCATTTATTGCATATGTTCATTCTTCAGTGACTGTCAATATGATAATGATTCATGTGATTGAATTAATAGATGGGCTAATATGGAATATTGAAGCTTCTGTACTAAGAAAAGAACATGTCCTAAACTTAACATGGCTTTAGAGCCAATGAGGACAAGCCCAAGCAAAAGTGACAAAAAGTCAGGTTTGTTTGCATAAAGACAAAATAAAATCAAGGAAGTCAAGAAGTTTGGATCGAGCTCCTAGATGAAGAAGCTTGCAGTTCTAGGCACTTTTGCAAACCCTAATCATAGTGACTAGGCTGCAGTTTTATGGATCAAGAATGGATATTTTGAAGATCATATAAAACCCTGTTGTTCACTAAGGGGCTAGTTCTAAAACCCAAAGATGACTGAATATCCTGGTAAGAAGAGCATAGTTCTAGGCACAAATGATGAGGTCTGCGATTACTCTTGAAATGTATCAAATTTGTGTTTAGAGATAGTTTGACCTAGTGCAGTCACTAATATTTTAAGAGAAGGTCAAATTGAAGTCTGGTTGGATTTGCTTGGGCTATGGCTATTCACTAAGGATCTCTGTGTATTTTAGGCTCTCTTGATTTGAGGTTTTTGCTTCATAGCCCTAAAATTACTTGTGGATGATTTTAAGTGCTTCTTAAGGCATGTAACTTTTGGACGAATTGAGACTAAGCCTCAATTCTTGTGTGAGTTTGTGGGCTAAACCGGGGCACCTTGGCATTGGTCTACTCGACCTTTCAGGTAGACATCTACAACGTACTTTTGAAGCTAATTCCATGGGAAAATCACAACCAACTCTTCTTCTTTGTAGCATGGATTTGGTCTTGTCTGTGTCGATTTGGGGTAGCATCGGATGTGTTCTAGCCATGAAAATTGGTGGAGAGGGTAAAGCATATGAGATCTCCAAGACCCAGAAATGGTTTGGCATATTCTTCTCGGTTTAAGAGATATTAAAATAATTAATATTTTTAATGGAGTTCCTAAGTTGAAACTTAGGAAAAATAAAATATTAATGGGTATTAATATAAAACTGGTTTAGAAGGTTCCAAATGACATGGATCAAGCCAAATCTAATCTTAGTTGTTGATTAGAGATGTAATCTCGGCCGTTGAAGGATCAACAAGAAAAGTATAAGATGAGGCTTGAGGGTCAGTTGGAGAATGCACCAGAGTGATCAGTCATTCAATTTTCTAGTGCGGGGTTTGCTAAGAAAAGTCGAATTAGTGATCAGTTTGCAGCGAGGGGCAGTGAGTATGGGACAAAGAGGCAAAGATAGTGCCGAGAGACCAATGTAGAAGCAGAGAGAGGCAGACACTGAGCCGGAGGGAGCCACGCAGAGCTAGAAGGGACTGCGCAAAGCCCAGAAGGGTCTGCGTCATCCACGCAGAGGGCTGTAGAGGCTGCACAGTGTCTCAGAGGGCCGTCGCAAAGGGTTTCGGGTTGACACTGAGGCCAGGTGGGCTGACGCTGACCTTTAGAGGTTGCTGGAGAGGATTTCGTGGGGCAAATTTTCTGAATATCTGCTTCCGAATAGAGAGGTATTACTGCCGGATTATTTTCTCTGTCGGGTGAGCCGGTTTGGCACCTAGTTGTACTCAAGGAAAGACTGCATAATAAAATAACCCTTTGAATTGCTGCATCGGTCTTCCCAAGTTGGGTTTTTCTAGGGACGAGTTGTCCAAAAATAACGGTGTCACTTGTGTGTTTGCTATTTCTTTCGGCTGTTGATCTGTAGATGGTTGAGACTGAAATGTGTTTATTTCGATATTGATGTTTAAATAACATGTTCGTAATTAACAAGTAAGAGAAATAAACCAAAGAATACAGATAAAATTTCTAACGGGTAATACTTAGAAATTTCAACAGTCTGTAATGTGTGGACTATCCTTGTTGAAGATCTACGTGAATTTTTGATCTGGAGCAGAACTATTACACTTAATAATGAATCTTCTGAACAAATCTATGATCCAAGCTTGATTTCATCATTCTTCTGGGGTTAATCCGAAGTTATGAAGCTCATTGTAGTACACATCTATTAAAGATTTGCGACCTCTCTCTTATGACCTTAACCACTGGAACAAGGTATGTATAGGGATTGAAGTTAATTGTTTTGACAGACCTAATCGGCCTTCCAAAGAACATAAGTTGCAAATCCGATTGTGCTAGTTTGGTGGCTCCCAATTACTTTAGAATTATCACTATGCTCAGGTGCACTGATCTGTTCGTCTGTGGATTTGCTTGAGGCTTGATCACTCTAGTTTATGACACACATTCAAGACCTATTAAATACTATGGAATCCACACATGTTCATGAGATCTTGAAGAGTATAATGTGCATTTAAATTGAAGTATATGTGTGATACAAATTCTGAGCATTTGAGACTAAGTATGGGTGTAAAGATTTGGTCCGAATCGCTGAAAGACCAAGAAATAAGTATTGGTGTTTTTCTTTATTATTTGAAGCATATTTTTGAAGCTAAGATCTGCAATCAAATTTCTATGATTTACAAAAGGTTCAAGTCAAGTCTAAAGCACAGTCTGTAGAATTTCTTTGGAGGCTTTTCGATTGGCCTGTATTAGTGTAAGGGTATACTTTCTTATGATTAATTTTGGCACTCTGAGGGGTTGGTTGATAGTGGAGGAAAGTCTGATCCTAAGATCTGAAGCAAGACAGTGACAGTGTTGACCATCAGCATTAGCATTATGGAATCTAAGGCAGGAGCCATCTTGCCTTCTGAAGGTTCTTACAACAGTACAATCTATGCGCATTATCTCAGAATCTTGAGAAGAAGTTTAATCTACAACGATGATTACAAGGGCATAGGCATTAACATGTCAGATATTCATGCAATCAACATTAGAAAATAAATGGGTGTGTATGGCTGCTGGCATCCTTGCGGTCCAGAGGCCGTTATGGAATTTTGGCAAGTCATTGATATACGATTCTGATCCAAGTTGATCTTGGACATCTATCCCTCTGTTGAACCTCCAGCTCCTCTTCAAAATCCTCATTGTTCAAATGAAGAAAGAGGCACAGTTCTCCTGTTGTTTCTAGCATAATTGCATTCTTAAAGAAAAAGGAGTCTAGAAGACCTAGGACAATGAATCATTAGTAAGATCTCATCACCTTGCCCTTCAGTCGCAAACAACAACTCAAAGGATTATTGCATTTGTACATACTACTGGGACAAATGATGATGATTTATGTTTCTTTCCATTGACATAATCAACCCAATATCATATGAGCCATCTTATGGAGATTTTTTGTCTTATAGCAGCTACAGGCATCAAGAAGTGAAAGCATCTGGAAGCATCTGATTCCAGAATCAATCCTCCTATTGAAAAGCTTCAATACTGTAACTCTCAAGTAGAAATGGTCTTCCTGAAAGTATAAAGACCTACAACTATCAAGGACAGAACCCTGTAAAGATTTTTGGTCATATGCAACATCAGTCCTTCTATGTGTGGCATTGCCCTATGTATGACATCTCAGTAAATGCAACTCAGCATCATCGATGTTCCCTTTTCAGTCCAACATCATGTATGATATTGTTACAAGTTCAGTAGCCATGATGATATGTTGATGACAGTGTTAAAGTGTTGTTCATAAACGAAGTTATGAACAAGACAGATGTAAGCTTTGGATAACCTATATATATATATATATATATATATATTAAAAGATCGTCTACTATCTGGGGTGCAATTCACTTGAAGCTTTCATACTTAAAGGAGAAGAAGTGGATGGCACTTTGGAACAGTTCTTTGTATCGTTCCCTATCAACATAGGTGCCTTGAAGAAAGTGCACGACGTCTTGAGCACGATGAACAAAAGACCCTGATTCTGGCATCTTGGTTGCATTAAGTACAGATATATTGGGTAAACTGATATGCTGGTAGCTGTCATCATACAGTTGTGTTGAGATAATCTCATGAGAGAATTTCTTCTTCCTGGGTGAAGAAAAGGCTTCAGAATTTTTCTTGGACCTGAAGCCTTTTAGAAGCTTGTTTCTCTCATACGAGAAACTCTTGATTGAAGGATAAATAACCATCTAAATCAAGACTTCAGAGGGAGCTATAAAATACCTGATGACCTTGCTTGTCCGATGATTTTCAATGAATGCAAGTCATGTCAGCTGAGTATAATGATGTCAATGGAGGTCGCATGTAAGCTACATAATTATGATTGGATGATTTTTGGCACATGGACAAAACAGATTGTAGATAGCTCGATGGTTATGCTTTGGGCGAAGTTACTTTCCCAATATTTAGAGGGAGCTATGATATTGACTTACGATGTTTGTCCTACATAAAAGGAAACTGAATTTAAAAATAAATTTTTCCTTCAGAAAGAGACATGGATAGACCTTATTAAGAGGGTCCCGGTTGAACATTGAGCTTTGGGAGCTCCTGGGGGCCTAAGGTACTTCTTGATGCTGTGAGCAACCATAGAGTGAGTGTGAAAATTTCTGAATCTTTACAAATAAAAATCCTACTGCGGTTACTGGTTTAACATCTCCTACTTGTTATTTCATTCAACAAGTTATTTAATTAGATAAACATCGATGTAAACACTACTCCAGATTACACTGACATACAGATCATCAACTAAAACAATAGATGAGACAAACACACAAGGGACATCGTTATTTTTGGATAACACATCCTCGGAAAAACCCAATGTCGGAAAATCGGTGCAGTAGATAGAGGGTTTGTATTATTAAGCAAGAAGAATTTGAGTACAACAGGTTGCTTCTCACACCGACTAACCTTACAGAGAAATCACGACAACAAGAAATACATTCGAGGGTTTACCTCGTTCCCCAAGTTACAACTGATCCAATGAGTGATTTGACCTTCCCGACAAACACTGCGAAGTCCCTCCGCAATCACTGGGTGGGCCAACGTCTTGCCTCTAGAAGATTGCGTCACCCCTTTGGTTGGATCGATTTTCTGGATGAACACTGTTGTTCATCCCTCCTGGTTCAGAACCTCGCTTCTCCAGCAAAATCTCGGACCACTGATGAATACTCTACACTGCCACTGCAAGAGCCCCTCTGGACCGCGTCAACTTTGCGTGAGACCCTCTTGGGCTGCGTAGGCCTCTGTGCTGCCTCTATTGATGCTCATGCTGCCTCTCTGCTACGTAATCTTTGGCTCAGAACTACCCTTCTGATCCAAATCTCTGCTTCTGCCCCTCTCACTACAACTTAGATCACTTGTTCGATTTTCTCAGCAAACCACCCCCTAGAAAAATCGAACTGACTGATCAACTTGGTGTGTCTCCAACTGACCCTCAAGCCTCCTCATATACTTTTCCTGTTGATGAATCAACGACTAAAATTAAAACAGACTTGATCCTTGTCTCTTAGAAGCTTCTCACCCATATTTTTATTAATACCCATTAATATTTTTATTTTCTTAAGTTTAGACGTAAGAACCCCATTAAAAATACTAATTATTTTAATAAAACACAAATCGGTTGGAATTTCACCAAACGATTTCTGGGTTTTGGAGATCTCATGTATTCTAGCCCCTCTAGCCCCTCCACAAAATTTCGAAGCTAGAGCATATCCGATGCTACCCAAAATCAACAGTGATTGGTTCACTTCCCCCTATAGGTATGCTAGGTATAGGGTGAGTGGTTCACCTTCCCCTATAGGTATGCTAGGTACAGGGTGAGTGGTTCACCTTCCCCTGTGATACCTCATGATGATATATGACCAATGTTCCACCAAGACTCCGGGATGGGGAGACACGGGTGCGGGGAGACGCACAAGGGGGATGTGCGGGAGTACCCTCAAATTTTAGGGAAATTTAGGGGGGACGTCGGGGATAATTTTTTTCCTTTTTAATATTTATATATATATATAATATATATACTATATTATATATAATGAAAGCATAATACAATAATACATACATATTTGAATTAAATAATGAAATGCATTGATCCATACTCATCACCCTTACTAATACATACACGATTCATCCATAGACCATGAGATTCAATAATGAAATGCTCTGATCCATATTCATTATTCATTATTCACCATTCTAGAATCTACATTGATTTAAAAATTAAATTCATCATTCTAGATTCTAAATTGATTTAAAATGAAAATTCATCATTTATCATTCTAGAATCTAATTAGTACTAAGAAAAATAGACTATAATAGATATTGAAATCTGAAGTCTGGAATAGTAAATTGATATAGCTAAAACTCAAAAACAGTGGAGTGATGAGTCTAAGAGTCACTCTAAAGTACACAGAGGGCATGGTGCTCTTGATTAAATACTAATTCCATACCCTTGTACATGACAAAATGCAATGGAAACATTGCAATCTATCGAATCTTGGATTCCTGAAAAACAGTTAAGTCTGCTGAATTTTGAGTGAGATCTAAAATTCTACTTTCTCCATATGAAATCCAATGAGGTCGGAACCACTCTCAAACATCCTGAGTCATTTCATGGTAATGTTAAAAATTTAAGTAAAAGGATGAAATAAGAATTTAACATTACCATGAATTGCATAGCATTAGTAGGGAAATATGGTCAAATACTAGGTTTTCCGCAGGCGCCCCCCGTGGAACACTATAATATGACACATAGGGTGAGTGATTCACCTTCCCCTATGGTGGTTGTCATGTGTGCAGGGTGAGTGGTTCACCTTCCCCTTCGATTGATGAGATATGCATAGGATGAGTGGTTCACCTTCTCCTATGGCATACGAGCAGGATGAGTGGTTCACCTTCTCCTGCAGTGAGAGATGCCAGATAAGGGTTCAAACCAGCCCTAAGGGCCAGCGAAAGGCAGCTTCATGAAGAACAAGGTAGGCCACAGTAGAAAGGAGAACTTCTAGACCCATTGAGTTAGACAACAGTGGAATATAAGTTACCCTAACCAGACCGACCTTCTACAGCAGTACAATTTGACCACCGTGGACAGAATGCCAGAACTACAGTGTTGATTGAGCTCATGAACAATGATACTGTATCTCCAAATTGGCAAGTCATTTTGACTCAAGTTATTGTACTCTCTCTCTCTGCTGAACATTTGATATTCATAATAAAAAGATTTGATCAAGGGGTTTCCCCATCTTGGGGTTTTTCCCTGGCTTGTGCCATATTTTTGTGTTCTCTTGTCTTGACTTGTCTTCGTCATTTATTGCATATGTTCTTTCTTTAGTAATTGTCAATATGATAATGATTCATGTGATTGAATTAATAAATGGGCTAATATGGAATATTGAAGCTTCTGTACTAAGAAAAGAACATGCCCTAAACTTAACAAAGCAAAACACTGTCAAAATCTCTGGCACATCATCATCCATGATGCAACCAAGTGAACACCCTAACCGTCGAAAGCTCTTTGCAAAAAAAATCAGAAGGGTAGTGTAAAAATTCACTAGTGTAAGTGTGATGCAAAATGGGGTGTTACACAAAGTAAGCACTCCCTTGAAGATGGAGAAATCTAGTACGGTGACCTTGCATCTCTAGCATTGTTTACAAAAAATCATATATTTTGCTAACATTTGATGGTTGCGTGCCAATTTCATTTTTTGCTGTTCAGTGCTTATGTACCTTGCCATTCTTGGCTAAATATCCGTTTTCACGGCTTTCAAGTTTCATCTGATCTTTCAGTTGAATAGTAGTCTGGAATGGATTAGCTAGGCAAGCTTCTTCCTGCTTATCCAACTTTTTTATTTATTTTTTATGTAAGATACCAGATTACAATATTCCCAATTTTCTTTGAATTTTTCAGAGTTTTCTAATGGATTTTCGATGACACACTTCTGAAGTCAGTTTATTTATTCTCCACTGTGGGTGATTTTGATAAGTTTTATTCGCTGGACATTGCTTTTACTACTTTCACATGCATTAACAGTCTCCAAATAAACTTATATTTTTCAATAGCAAGCTCAGAAATTCAATGCAACAGACATTAAACAACAACTCCTACAGATGGACATTTCTCATTCAAAAACTTGAGTATACAGTGAACAGATTGGAAGATAGAACCTGGTAGTGAAATGACAGCCAACATTAATAAGTACATATGCAATTATCAGTCCACCAGAAATGGCACCTCAGCTCCTGTTTATGATGTATGCTGCCCAGGAAATAGACACACAGGTTCACACTTTATAACAGTTCTTGTATCATCATCAAACCACATCAAATTTGTCCCTGAGAGAACATGCAGTCTCCTTAGCGAAGCTTCAGCAGCAATGGAAGGTGGAGGAATGGCCTTCGACCCCCTCAGTATGACTGCTAGAACTCGTGGTCATGCACAGGAATAGAATACGACCACTTGAGAATCAGTTTCATGCCCACACATATAATACAGCCTGCCTGTAACAATGCTTCACCCCTGCAATCCATACGCTCAAGCCATCAAATGATACGTAGGCCAGGAAGAAGGAAAACTTGGCCAGAAGTGAAATATACTCTTAGCCTTGACTTGGTATTTGAACTGCCCCTCCAAAGAGTAAATCGAACCACCAGCACCTTCAGATATTCTTCACGCTAGGAGCAGCCTTGAAGAAACAAACTCGGCCTCTGGTTTGGCTATAAAAATCAATTTCCAAGGCTCAGATTTGGGCTTGTGTGCTCATACTTTCATGGAGTTCTTCTACCTGCCAAAATGATATAGAAAACACCAAATAAGCTCCTAAAATCAACTGAAACCTGGGTACCTCGTTGTTCAATATTTCTTGTAAATTGTTCTCTGTTGAAGCACGATGGTGAAATCTGTGTGATTTCACTCCTTGGACTGGCTAGAGTGTCTCGTTTCAGCACTGAAACCAACGATGGCGGCTAGGGTTTCCGAACTAGAAGCTTCTCCTCAAGAAAACTCTCCAAGAACTTCTTTCTCTAGAAACTCAAATGCATGAATGAGGAGAGTCTCCTCATTTTCCTTCTTTTATAAACTTGTGGCCATTTTTGCCACCACTTTACCAATTTAATTTTTATAAAGTCGCTTTATAGTATTTCACTTTATAAAGTTAAAGTGACTTTTCACTTGCCTAGGAAATGTCCCCCATTTTCCCTTTTAGGCGTTTATAATGTTTTCTTAGGCAAATTAAGTCTTCCTTATTAAATATTTTCCGCTTTAGTCTATGGGAACCATATTAGGCTAGCGGACTCCGTCATGCTCTTCCTAAATGGTCGGGGACATTACAGTCCTTCCCGCCCAAGATTGCTTGTCCTCAAGCAATTTCAACCCAGGATGTTGAGCACATTTTCACCTTCCCAGGTGGCATTTTCCATAGGCAAATCTTTCCACTTCACCAGGCACTCCTTGATTGCCCTATTCGGCAACTTCCTCTCCCTTGTTTCTAGAATTTTTTCTGGGACCAAGAGCAAATCTCCTTCCTCGTCCATTGGTGGGATTTATATGGAAGTAACAACATGTTGCCCCAGGGCCTTTTCAAGGTATGAGACATGAAAGGCGTTATGAATTTTACATCCTTCAGGAAGCTCGAGTTCATGGGCCACTTCTCCTACGTGTCTCAAAATTCTAAGTGGCCCATAGAACCTGGGTTTCAACTTTTCCGCCCTTTTTGTTTTCAGTGATGACTGTCTGTAGCACTGTAGGCAGAGGTACAACATATCTCCCACTTCAAAACTATGCTCCACTCTGTGCCTGTCTGCATACAATTTTTGCTAATTCTGAGCCATGTGTAAATTGTCCTTAAGGACTTTTAAAATATCCTGGCTCTCTTGAATCCAGTCCCTGGCTAGAGGTGCCCATTTATCCCCAAATATCCCATCTACGAATGTTGGGGCATCATACCCATATAATGTTCTTAAGGGTGTCATGCCAATGGACATGTGGAATGTGGTATTGTAGCAATGCTCCCCCAAGTGGAACCACTTTACACATACCTTTTGTTGGCTTGTTACATAATTCCAGAGATAGCTTTCCAACCACTTGTTGACTATCTTGGCTTGCCCATTAGTCTGTGGGTGGTAGCTGGTGCTTGGAATTAGCTCAATCCCCACAAGTCTGAAAAGCTTCTGCCAGAAGCCTCCCATGAACCTGCTATCTCTATCACCAATCTTCAATAATCCATGCAATTTGAAGACCTCCTTGAAAAGCAACTCGACCACCTGCGAAGCATAATATTTTGACGTATGGCAAAGAAATGAGCAAATTTTGTAAGCCGACCTACCACCACATATATGTAATCTTTTCCCTGCAGCGGAGGTAAGCCAGTGATAAAGTCCATGGAAACGCTCTCCCACTTTTGCTCTGATATGGGGAGGGGTTGCAATAGACTAGTTGGATGAGTGTGCTCTGTCTTGTTTTGCTGGCAAGTGTTGCACTCCCTCATGAATCTCAACATATCCACCTTAAGGCCTTTCTAGGTGAACCTCTCCCTAATCTTCCTGTAGGTATTTATATATCTGGATGTCCTGCTAAGGGTGAGCTATGAGTTGCCTGCATAATTCTCTCTTTGAGATTTGATTTCAGCACTATATTTGGTACTTACAGTAAATAATGTCATTCATAACCCGATACTTGTCATCACGGATCAACCCCTCCAAAATCTCACAAGCAAATTTATTCTTTGAATACTCCACCACCAACAATGACTTCCAATCTTCTGTCATCTCTATGAGCGAGAAAGTGGGTGGCATCTTCGAAAGAGTATTAACCACTATGTTGTTCTTGCTCTTGACGTACTCTATCACAAAGTCATAGGCCTGCAACTTACTTATTCACTGTTGTTGCTTCTCACTCAGTTCTTTTTGCTCCAGGAGGAACCTTAGACGGTTTTAGTCTATTTTTATTGCAGCTCATAATCTCTTTTGAATGCTATGGTGTGCTAATTCTGTATGAGAATTGCTCCTATCTTTGTCCCTGAAGCGTCACATTCCAACACAAATGGTTGGGTGAAATATGGTAATGCTAACACAGGGCACGTACTCATCACCTTGCTCATCACCTCCTTCATCCTCTCAAACATCTCATGTGCTTTTTCTGACCAGTTGAAGGCTCCCTTCTTGGTGAGGTTTGTAAGAGGAGTTGTTAATTGCGAGAACCCCTTAACAAACTTCTTGTAGTAAGTGCAAACATCAAGGAAGCTCTTTAGTTCTGTAACATTCTTTGGGGTGGGCCACTCAATAATTGCCCAAATTTTCTCATGGTGTACCTGAACCCTATCATGTCGAATTACATGCCCTAGGTAGAACATCTCCGTCATGCCAAATTCACACTTGGACTCCTTCGCATATAATTACTTCTCCTCCGGAATTCCCAACACCTCATCAGTGTGCCTCAAATGGTCTTCCCACATCTTGCTGTAGGCCAATATGTCATTGAAGAAGACCAATAAATGCTTCCGCAACTGCTTATTGAACACATGGTTCATACAAGATTAGAAAGTCGTGGGAGCGTTGGTCAGCCCAAATGGCATAACCAAAAACTTGTAGTGGCCATAGTGACACCTGAAAGCTATTTTCGGGGATGTCTTTCTCCCGAACCCAAATCTGATGATAGCTAGAATGAAGATCAATCTTCGAAAAATATTTGGCCCCTTTCAATTCATCCATCAACTCATCAACCCTGGGAATAGGATACCAGTTCTTGATTGTCCTTTTATTGAGAGCCCGGTAATCTATCAAATCGTCAAAGTTCCAGGGAAGCAGAAGTACCAACTTTTTCACCAAGGATTGGATCACATATCAGCAGTCCATGTGTCATGGTCATCCCATTCTGCAAGCTATATATTGTAAATGATCTTAGTAAAACATTGAGTCTATCTAACAACCTAGGTAAGCCTAGAATTTGATGACGAATTCCATCCTAGGAGGTTTTTTAACCTTGCTGATTACCTGTGTTTTTAGACATGGCTAATCAGAAGAGTTTTTTCCCTCCAGCTTAAACCCCAAAGCTAGGGAGACCACACCGAGGGTGGAACCCTGGTGAAAGACTCAACACTTTGTCAATCTCAATAGTGAATCAAGGCGTCATGGCCACAATTATGTTAAACTTGAAAAGCTCTATCTATGATGCCTTTTATTATTTATAAAAGATAATAAATGGTTATAAATGCATGTCTGTATTTTTTTTTTGAATTAGCATTATGTCAGTTTGTTTATTAATCTTTTCTTTCTTTAGTATTATGGAATTTTGTTTATCTGCCTTCTTTTCATTTGTATTAACCTTTTCCATACAGTTGCTGATGGACAGGGAAAAGGGAATTTTGGTATTTCAGTCTTGCACTTATTAATAATTTGTCAGTGGTGATTCCACAGGTCGGAATGGAGCCTGCGGTTTCAGCTGCTCTCGATTTCAAAGCTATGCTCGAGGCTGCACTTCGTAGTCCATACATACCTTGTAAGTTTAATCGCTACATGTGGGCCTTTGTTATAAGTTATAATTGGTCTATCTCAATTCTCTGCAAATTTTATGCATATCAGTAATTGAAAAACTATAGCTGCCTTTCTTTCTTAGTTGACAACTAGTTTTACCACTGTTTTGCAAGTTGGTAAATAGATTTACCTTGCTAGAAGATTCCAGGCCCTCAGTTTGTTGGAGTTTTGAGAATGCTATGTCTTTGTGTCCAAGTGGTTTGTTGCCAAAGCTTTCCCTTGCCTTGTGTCCAAGTGGTTTGTTGCCAAAGCTTTCCTTTGCCTAACTTTTTTCCATTGTTTGACTGAGTTTGATTTTTTGATTTGAATGAATACATTTCTATGCATGTTTCATTATAGTCATCCCGAAGGTTTAGATTTTTCATTTTTGGGGGGCTTCAATCCAACTCAGTCACCTTTGTCAGCCATTTCAAGTTTCATCTATGGATCTTGCTTCTGTTGTTTGGAGTGTGTAATGAATATAATTTTATAATAATAATAATAAGCTATGGGACACAACCCTTAACATTTGTGACGAGTCAATGCATATAAGTATACCGTCACAAGGCTCGTTGTATATATCATCTCACTTGTTCATTTATCATTTATATATAAGTAATATCCTTTATATATTTCAACTATTTTTCATTCCCATGATGATATTTTTGCATATTTGAACTAATTGTTCATTACATTGGGTCAAAGCCCCTTCCAGCACACTTCTGCTGTTTTCATCCTTTAGCCATGTACATTTTTCAGAATTTCTCTAGTTGAAGGCTTTGTCCATTAGTTTTCCTTTTGCCACTTCAATTATTCCATGCCTTGTGGCTGTATTTTTTTCATCAACTTATCAACGAGATAAAAAACAGAAAACAATAGCGAACAGGGGAGATTCATCTGCGGAGTATATCGCTGAGTGGGTCTGTCGATTAGGGATTCATTAACAAGCAACAGTAATAGTGCTGACCTCTAGGTTGGAACCTGTTCGTCTGTGGCTGTTGATGTTGATTTGTTTCCATCCTTATAATCCTATTCTGCATTGTGAATTGACTTTATAATTACTTGCAATTTTTAAAACTGTTTAGCATGGTCTGGTGGATCTGATCAAGTGGAAGGTTTGGTTTTGGGCTCCAGTTTGGATTTGATTTGAGTCAGAATGTCTGGTTTCTAGACAGTATCCAACTCTTATCTATACTCTTTGGATTAGCTTTAGCTTTTGTTATATTGTTGTGTTTAAACTGGTTTAAGAAAAAACTAAAGGAACCTTGAAAAGCATTCATGTAATATGTTAAAGTAGCTTGTCGTGTAGATTGATGAATCCGAGGAATCTTCTTATGAACATAAATAGCATAAAATAATGTAAATAAAAAATAATAATTAGTATTAAGGAAACGGCATGTCTCAAAGGGCAACTTTTTATGAAAGGGCATGTCTCAAAGGGCGACTTTTTATGAAAGGGCAGACCAGCCTAGGTATATATATGGGGTCCTCATTTGTAATCTTCACCATATCAAAATTCGTTCATACAGTTTATATATACATTATTACTCCTATAAATGGTTTTTTCTACTATATTCCAAGTTTTTTGGATTATTTAACTCCCAAGTTCCAAAAAAATATAAAAGCCAATTAAGAAGCATTTAATAATTTTTTTTTGAAATTTGTGAGTAAAATATTAAGATACTTTTTATTAAAAGTAATAAACTACCAAAAAAATCAGATAGAAAAGTACATTATTATATTCTTAAGCTCAAAGGGGTTACTTTGAGTCTTTTTTGCAAAGAAGTCGTTGAAGAACTTTAATATTAAGGCAAAATGGAGACAATCATTGAGGGGAAAGAAATGAAGGAAGGAAGATTTTCCTATAAAAGTTTTTGAATTGCAGATTGCAGATTGTTTATGTGATGTTCCAATTTTGTGCATGCAAGAATCAGTAAAGAGTTTTACTAACTTTTGATAATATTAAAAAGGGGAAAATATTATTTTGTGAGAAAAGGCAGAAATTGTTATCCTAATGGAATGGCGGCAAATAATATTTGATTGATAAATGAGACAAATTATTATTTTATTTAAAATGGCAGCAAAAAGTCTCCTAGTGGAAAATGGGTCACACCAATAAGAGGGGGCTTAAGGGTCACTTGGAGAACACACCAGAGTGATCAGCCATTCAATTCTCTAGAGCGGGGTTTTGCTAAGAGAGATAGAATCAGTAATCGGAGTTGTAGTTGGGGGGCATTGAGTACAGAGAGACAGAGAGGCAGAGACAGTGCTGGGAGAGCAGCGCAGTAGCGGGGAGAGTGACGCAGTAGCAGCTAGAGCTCACGCAGGGCCACGCAAAGGTAGTCGGGAGCTGTGTAGAGCTTCAGAGAGGCTAGCGTTGTTGATGCAGAGGGCTAGAAGGCTGACGCAGGGCCTCCTAAGGTTGACGTAAACCCGTCTGGGCTGACGTAGTGACAGCGCTGGGTAGAGAGGCGCTAACGCAGTGCAGAAAGGCAGATGCTGGGGTTTCTGGGGCAGATTGGAGCTGAGGAGCTGCCGAAAGGATTATCCGGGGTTTCAGCCAGGAGATTTGTTTCAAATTGAGAGGTATTACTGCCAAGGAAATTCTCTTTTGGGTAGGCCAGTTTCGACACCCAGATTGTACTCTGATATTGCTCAATAGGAAAACCCTCAGATAGTTGCACCGATTTTCTCACATTGGGTTTTTCTGGGGACATTGGTCCAAAAATAACGGTGTCGTTTGGTGTGATTATTTCTGTTTCCTTCAGTTGTTGATCTGTAATATGTTGAGCATGCACTAGTGTTTATTTTCAGTATTTACATTGTAAATAACTTGTTAAGTAATAGAACAAGTAGGTAGGAATAAATTAGATAAAGTGCATGGAGGGTTTCTTACTAAGTAGACTTAGAAACTTCAACATCGTATCAGAGCATGATTGCAGATTACAGGAGGACTCAGGACATCAGCCGAGCAGAGCAATAGCATCAAAAAACAACTGTCCCGAGGTGACATAAGCTGTTTCTAGCAGGGCAGCGACAAGGGAAGGTTGATGTAGTGCTTGCGTCATCAAAGGTGAGGCAGGAAGAGGCAGCGCAGACGCTAAGGAAGGCAAAGGGAGCCTCACGCAGAGCCACGCAGAAGCAAGGAAGTCTGACGCAGTTGGCTGAGGAGGCCAGGTTGCTGGTGCCGGGATTGCACAGAGCCTAGGAGATCTCACCTTCAGGTTACTGGGGTTTAGAAGGCTGTGGGAATATTGTAGAGTGGAGCTGGTGAGGTACTGTACTTAGAATAATACCTAATAGGGCAAGGCCAAGAGGAGGGGGTTGCTACCGAGGGTTTCTAGTCGAGAAACTCGGATCAGTGGTGCGGTTGCACAGACGATTAGAGTAGGGGGCATCTCGACATCAGCAAGAAGAAATCAAGACTCAGAGGGAGTCAGATCGAGAACTTCCAGGAGGGAAGTAGAAGAGCATCATGGCACTACACAGAGTGAGAGACCAGGATAGATTGGATGGAGTGTCGAACTTCGCGGTTTGGAAGGCTAGAATCTTATCCATACTTGACAAAAATGGTGTCAAGAACTTCGCCTTAAAGGTTATAACTATCCCAATCGACTGCAATGATAACGACAAGTACGAGGAGGCAATGGCGAGGGCCAAGAGCATCATCCTTGACGGGGTAAAGGACCATGTAGTACCACACATTGCCGAGAAGGAAACAACATATGAGATGTGGGAGGCCCTCAAGAAATCATACCAGCATACTTCTGTGCAGAGAAGAATGTTACTAGAGAATCAGTTGAGGTTGTATCAGATGAAGAAGGGAGAACCAATTGACACCTTCCTCGGAGGACTGAACGAGATCCGAGATCAGTTGACTGCGATAGAAGCCACGTCGGATCATGAATTGATGGTGAGGACGACCTTGAATGCAGTCTCAGAAGACTGGGAGGTATTTGTCTAGAGTATGCTAGGTAGAGGGACACTTCCACCTTGGGATTAGATGTGGGTTGCTCTTCGCCAAGAAGAGATCAGATGACAGTCGAAGATGGGTAGCAGCAGCAAGGGGATCAAAGTCAAGTGGGAGGAGGAAGATGTTGCCCTAGCATCTGAGGGAAAGCAGGAGAAGCGAAGGAAGAAAGATCTCTCCAAGATCAAGTGCTTCCACTGTGGGGAGTTGGGTCATTATGCGACCCAGTGTCCAAGGAAGAAGAATAAGGGAGAGTCTTCCGAGACTATGGCAGTGCCAGCAAGGGCAAAGAAGGAAGTATTGACAGACGATGACTGTGCCATGAGTGCACACGCACCACTTGAGCGGAAGTGGGGAGACATTGAGCTGTAGTCAGACGGACTACAGGCGATGAGGGGCAGGATCCTCGAAGTACCCAGCCTCTTGGATTAAACCTTGCTATGGGAGCCCCGAAGAGGAGTAGCAGGACTAGCTGAGTTGGGTAGAGATGGATGCAGATGAAGCGATAGAGAGAGCTGCAGTGCAAGAGTCCTGAGACAACGCGAGGCTAGCAGGCTGCAACAGTGCGAGAGGCACGAGAGTGTTGCACCAGTGCAGGATGGCACAGAGAGGTGTGCAACAGTGCGAGATGTAGGGAGTTGTTGCAGTAGTGTAGAGGTCAGAGAGGGAGCACTTGTCAGCGACAGAGGTAGCTTCAACATCAGGAGGGTCTCTAGCCCAACAGAGAGGTCAAAGTTGAGAGATCAGTTACTTCTCAGTAACTCAGTTGCAGTGCAGCAGTTGGCAGCACGATGCAACATGATGAGAGGAGTTGCAGTGCAGATGCAGTGTTGCTAGAAAGGACCAGCAACAACACGGATACAGAGGGAGATGTCGTACAAATGCAGTAGTAGTAGTGGCAGAGCCACGGGTAGTAGGACAGGATGCAACAGTGCAGAGGATGATCGGCAATAGGCCTAGCGTCAGCACAGGGACCGATGCTGGATGATCAGGGTGATACTAAGTGAGGAGTATTACTAGACCACACTCCTCGCTGAGAGGGAGTGTTGAATTGAGGTAACATCGGATGTGCTCTAGCCACGAAATTTGGTGGAGAGGTTAGGGCACATGAGATCTCCAATACCCAGAAAGGGTTTGGGTAGATTCTAAATAGTTCAGGAGATATTAAAATAATTAATATTTTTAATGGAGTC
>APFE031376391.1:30809-58232 GCA_000404065.3 Pinus taeda
CCTAAGTCTAAACTTAGGGAAATTAAAATATTAATGTGAATTAATATAAAATTGTGTTAGAATGGTCCAAAAGACATGGATCAAGCCAGATGTAATCTTCGTCATTGTTTAGGGACTTAATCTCGGTCGTTGATATGTCAACGAGAAAATTATAAGAGGGGGCTTGAGGGTCACTTGGAGAACACACCAGAGTGATAAGTCATTCTATTCTCTAGAGCGGGGTTTGCTAAGAGAGATAGAATTAGTGATCGGAGTTGCAGCTGAGGGTCATTGAGTACAGAGAGACAGAGAGGCAAATATAGTGCCAAGAGAGCAGCCTAGTAGTTGGGGAGAGTGACGCAGTAGCAGCTAGAGCTCACGTAGGGCCATGGAGAGGTAGCCAGGAGCTGCGCAGAGCTTCAGAGAAGCTAGCGTTGTTGACGCAGAGGGCCAGAAGGCTGACGCAGGGCCCAATGTCACATGGTTCGGGTTCGAATTCGAATTCGATTACAATTAAGTTCGATTCGAGTTCGAATTTTTCGATGAGATTCGAATGAGGTTCGCCATTAGGTTCGTTCATATATATAATTTTAAAAATATAATAAATTTAAAATTACTCATGTTTTATATTAATTTATATTAATATATATTTAAATTTATCATATACATATCAACAAATTATATTTCTAAATATAAAGTTATATTATTTTATGATATTTCTTTAAAGCAATACCCCACTTACTTTCGTTAATGTAATATAATTTAAAATATATTAAATATAAGTTATATTATTTTATGATATTTCTTAAAACAATAGCCCACTTACTTTCGTTAATGTAATATAATTTAAAATATATTAAATATAAGTTATATTATTTTATGATATTTCTTAAAACAATAGCCCACTTACTTTCGTTAATGTAATATAATTTAAAATATATTAAAAATAGTTCTCGTAAAAATATATAATTTTTAAATTATGTTAACTTAGCTTTATTATTATAATAATAATAAAAAATATAAGCTGAGTTCAATACATTATGATGTGTTAACATATTGTATTGCCTGTTCAATACGTTGAGTTCAATACTACAGTTCATTCTAATACTTATAAAATTATAATAATGTTGACGCGTAAAAATATAATGTTTTTAACACACTATAATGTATGGACGCAGATTTAGATACTGCGATATATTATAATACTGGTAAAATTATAATAATGTCAACGCGTTAGGAAAAAATATTTGAACCATGATTCGGAAATCACGCACAAGCTTATTGGGAGATTCAGACGATTATATGGAATACTGTCCAAGTTAAGACACAGCAGTAGGAACCGAACCTTCTCCGAACCTTCTCGAACTTAAAAGAACCTTAAGATTTTTTTTGAAATTCGCCGAATTTCGGACCTCAACCTTTAGGTTCGACGAACCCTGTGACAGAGGCAGGGCCTCCTAAGGCTGATGCAAGGCCTCCTAAGGTTGACGTAGACCCATCCAGGGTGATGCAGTGCCAGATCTGGGTAGAGAGGGCCTGACGCAGTCCAGAAAGGCAGACGTTGGGGTTTTTGGGGCAGATTGGAGCTGAGGAGCTGCCAGAAGGATTATTCGGGGTTTCAGCCAGGAGATTTGTCTCAAACTGAGAGTTGTTATGCCAAGGAAATTCTCTGTTGGGTAGGCCAGTTTCAGCACCCAGATTGTACTCTGATATTGCTTAATAAGAAAACCCTCAGATAACTGCACCGATTTTCCCACATTGGGTTTTTCCGGGGACATTGGTCCAAAAATAACGATGTCATTTGGTGTGATTGTTTTTGTTTCCTTTAATTGTTGATTTGTAATATGTTGAACATGCACTAGTGTTTATTTTCAGTATTTACATTGTAAATAACTTGTTAAGTAACAGAACAAGTAGGTAGGAATAAATCAGATTAAGTGCATGGAGGGTTTCTAACTAAGTAGACTTAGAAACTTCAACACAGTGGCCTTCTCAAACAATGTCGAAAACCTTCTCTAACCTTTTGCTAAGCTTCTAATAGGCTATTTACACTCCCTTCTGGAGTGAGTAACTCTGCTCACAACGACTGCTGATCTGTAAGGGAAATCGAACTTCTTGAGACTAGAAGTTGCTTGAGGAAAATTTTCCCTCAGTGTGTGTTCTTCTTCCACCTGAAGCTAGTTCTTCTCTAGCAAACTGCTACAAAACTACTGCGTCTAGCTAGAGATCTGCCATACGAAAATATTGGGCTGCTCCCTCTGCCTTTGGAATTCCCCGATCTGGAGAGATCGAATTTTTCTCCCTAATACTTAGAAAAAATCAAGTCTCCTCAAGAAGTTCGACCTCTTGGCCAAGGTGACTGCACTGTCGTTGGGGTTTCGATCTGTTGCCCCTCAATGAACAACGAAACTCCCTCTTCCTTCGCTACTAAGCTCTCCTGTTGAACATATGTGCTCTGATACCATGTAAAAATTCATAAATTTGAATCCTATTGCAACAATTGGAAATAATTCTCCTAACTGTTAAATTAGTCATAACAATTTATTTACTGCTTGCTACAACAAATACTGAATCAATCACATTGCAACCTACACAAATAAAATGTGGAAGAAATAAATGCTGGAAAAAATACTAGCACACACATAAAATTACAGTTATTTTTGGACTAGTGTCCTCGGAAAAACCCAACTTGGGAAAACTAGTGCAGCAGTTGAGGGTTTTAATATTAAACAACAATGAAATAATCTGAGTACAATTGGATATCGAAACTAGCAATCGTACAAAGAAAAAGTTGGCAAAAATATGTTGAGGGAATTTACCCTCACTCCGAGCAATCCTGACACTTGATAGCTTACTGAAAATCAAGCCGTCCTCCTAGCTCTCTGTAGCTACTGTGTCACCTCCACGCAGTCTGCTACGCTCTTAGCTTGGAACAACTAAAGATCAAGTTGCCCTTCCTTCTTGTTGACCGGGAAACTGGCCCTCCGACACTCTGGAAATACTTTTCGACCTCTAGAACTAAAAACCAACTTCACCCCAACGAAATTGAATTTTCTCACTGAAGCTTTGCACTGCCTCTGCGCAGCTCCCTGGAGAAATCTCAACCTTTATCTGCAATGCACTTCACTGGATATGGAATCCTTCCTCCGACTTCACTGTCTTTGCCCCTATCTCACTGCTCTGATGTCACATACTCTCTCTCGGACAACTAACAACTGCTACTTTGGAAATTGACTTGCTCATGAATTGAACCTCTCAAGTGATTTTTCCAAGCTCCCTTGAGTTCTTATAATCCTCTGTTGAGACTTGAACAACCAATATTAGATCTTAATCGATGGCTAGGATTAATTTGAAGTCGATCCGTGTGAGTTTTTAGAACATTCACATCATAACTTAATTAATTATGATTAATTAGTCATATTCCCTAAGTTTAGACCGAGGAATTATTTAAAAACTGACTAATAATCTAATTAAGTCATTTCTAGGTGGAATTTCCAGAAACGATTTCTAGGTTTTGGAGATCTCATGCATTCTAGCCTCTTCACAAAATTTAAAGGCTAGAATACATCCGATGCTACATAATATAACAAAGCCCACACTTGGGTATATAATGTATAGAAAGGAGCAACCATGGTACATTAGTTACCCCGACTTTGATTTTTCCACCCTTCTTTATATGTCTTTTGCCTTTTATGATTTTTCTTTGGTTAACTGTTCGAGGCTCAAGGAATAATGAGCATGATGTGTAAAGTATAGTAGTGGATACGACCTTTGAGGTGGAGCGGCTCACTGCCCACCAGGGGTTGGGAGAATCATGGGTTCCTGAATGATAGAGGAGGCTCATCTAGGGCCTATAGGAACTAGGGTGATGGCATTGGGCATGGAGTAGAGCTCATGCATTGGCTTTTTGCCCACATGCTAAATGTGTTTGTCTCGGACATGTTTTGCGTGTTGTGGTACATTTTCCTATTGAATGTGGCCAATTATGCTTTTACTTTTCTTTTCAGCTGCATCAACCTTCGAGGCATTGTTCCAAGCCTAACCCAAGGTGTGGGAAGGGGAAGGGGAGGCTAACCCTATGTGGACCCAGTGGAGGAATGTGGACCCAGGTGGGAGAAATGATGGATGGGGCTATAATGAATGGAGGGGGAGAGGTATGTGTGGATGAGGGAGCGGGACCACACAACCAAAATCAGGGTTTCCCATGAAATACCATCCCTAGAGTCTAAAGGTCAGTAAAAGAGATCCCATGGGACTAAGATCCAAGGGTAACATCCAAAACAAATATAGGGGATAGAAGCACAAACCTAACCCACTCTTTCCGCCAAATCCCCCCATTAATCCATGCCCAAAAGTGCCCGTGATATGTAAACTACAATACTCAATTACCAAATGACAAGGCATATCTTTAGGTTTGAGAGGCTCGCCTTCAAACATACGATCATGACAGATAGGTGAGGGATCACATGGCTGGCTTAGGTGGTGGAGAAATGGCACGACAATCTAGTTGGTGGCTTTAAGGGGTTGCTGGCTCCCGACTGAGGACTATCTTGGAGAAAATTTTCTTGTAGGGATATCACCCACAAAAAGATGGGTAATAGTAAGCTACTGAAGGAAGTCTAGATGATCAAAAAGGAAGAAATGAGGTATGTATGCATGCCTTTAATGTATTGAGTCATGTCATCATAGAGGTGTAGGAAGCATGGATGTATACTCTACCTCATGAGTATGATAAAAGGAAAGGGATCTCTTTCATTGAAAAAGATGCATGAATGCATGATTCCCATATTGACAGATGAAATCAACATAATATGTCCTCATATGGAGTATGAGGTGGTTGATTATGAAGATGGAACTAGGGAAGGAAGTTCCTGGGGTCAATATGTGAAGAAAGGAGGAAGAGTTCGTGAAAATCGCGAATATGATTGCATGAAAAATAAAATCAACATCCGATGACTAGAAGGATTGACGGTGACATCTCCATGGAAAAGGTATGAAGACTCTGATGAAGTCTGGAAAAGGAGACCCCTGGCATTTAATATCTTTTTGGAGACATGTCAACCAAGGTGATGGCGTTGGGCATGGAGTAGAGCTCATGCATTGACTTTTGCCCACATGCTAAATGTGTTTCTCTTGGTCATGTTTTGCATGTTGTGGAAGAGGTCGTGAAAAACGCAAAATGATTGCATGAAAAAGAAAATCAATAGCCGATGACTGGAAGAATTGACCGTGACATCTCCATGGAAAAGGTATGAAGACTCTTATGAAGTCTGGAAAAGAAGATCCCTGACATTTAATATCTTTTTGGAGACGTGTGAATTTGTATGCAGGATGTTGATGATGTAATCAAACAAATGTCATGATGAAAATACCATCACAAAGGCAATGCTAATTTGATGTTCATTTTTGAACAATATTTGTATGGGCTGATGAAGGGCCACCAAAGGAAGAGTTGTAGATATTATCAACAACTCATACTCATGTGGTGGGATGATGAGATCCCGAAGAAAAACATGATGCGAAGAAGGTAGTTGTATGAATGAAAGCCAGATATGGATTAGTGAATCACATTCCATTGAAAGAAAGGATGACATGATTTACATGATTCATGAATGGAAGTGATGGATTGCCGATGCCTTACGAAGAAGTCCCAACAGATGTAGGCTCCATAACAAAGAAGAAATTCATGTCATTGAAAGAGGGAGTCCTACATGCAATTGGTTGTCCCATGATCTCAACCTAGAAAGTTGTTGGAAGCAAGTCCCTAGTTAAGGGGAGCTTGGTCAAGTCCCTAGTTAAGAGGGAGCTTGGGTTCATTTCTTCATAGGAATCGATACATTCCTTCATTGGAATGGGTGCATCCTCCCTAGTTGAGAGGCAGAGGTAGACACATCATTCTTGTCTTCACTTGGGAAGAAAGAATGGAGGATTGAATGCATCTGGCATCCGATACTCTTTGAGGATGTGGTAGGTATCCAAGATAAGAGTAGTCGTAGAGGACCAATATTCTTTGAGAACAGGGAATCCAAGACAAGAATAGTCCTGGTGGAACATAATCTTAGAGAACCCTGGTGGGCTATGTTCTGAGAGAGACAATGATGAGGGTGTATATAAATCATTGGTCTCACCAGCATTGTGCTCTGATCTTGTGGAGAGATAGAGTGATTAGTCAAGGCCTTGCTATGTCTCAATGCTGGATGATATGATGTTATACAAATGGGTTACCAATCCAATGCTTCTTATGAATTCTTCAGATTGAGAATGTCCAAGTACCTTTTATGGATTATGAATACCTCCCTAGTTAAGAGGGAGTTTTGAAATATGTAATTAGGTTCGGTCTTCATAATGTCATGTGTAATCAAGATTTTATGTATATAATGTAATGAGAAAATTAAATTTGTTATTATTGATCTTGAGGCATGGGTTTCATGCTCAAGGAAAAATTATTTTTAGGTCTAGTTCCCATTGTGAGCTCTTAGGATTGGTTATTGAGTAGTAAAGTCAATTGAGTCATTGTCATGTGTTGAAGCCCCATTTGAGCATGTTACATATTGTAAAAGAGAATTTATTTGATTCATTGTAAGAGTCAAAAGACCTTCTCAGACCAAGTCCAAGTGCTATTAACAAGTCGGCTTTAAAATGAAGCAATCAACCTACACCAAGATGACATGTCAGCCTAGGATCAAGACAAGTTGACTTACAAGCATGGGAAGGAAGCCTATATAGTATATACATGGCACTCAACCTCATTCAAGAAAACATTCACTTAAGCACAAGAAATTTGATCCAGACAAGAAGAGGAAGACTAATAACCAACGAAGGAAGGAAGAGGAAGAGCGAAGTTTGTCTGATCTATTTTTGGGCCACTTTCTATTCACACGTGCGAGGAGATTAGGGATTTGTATCTATGCAACAAGTCCGAATTACGGTCATCACGAGAAGGATGAAACAAGGCAATGAAGAGACCTATATTAAAGGTTGAAGTCACAAGGAAGCTAGCCCCAACTCAAGCGAAGGAGAAGGAGGGATGAAGTAGCTCTAATTCAGTCACACGTGGGAGAATTGTAGTCACCTATAGGAGGCCGAAAATTGCAGAGAGAGAGATTGGGAACTTCAGACTTGAATTGCAAGATCAAGGGTGAGGAAAGAAGGAGAAGTTGCAGCATCTTCAAGAAGAAATTAACTTTCACTTGAAGCAAGGATTGTTTGGTCTTGGAGGGGTTGTTGGTCAAGGGTTTAGGTCTTGGAATTCATTAATTGAGGATTCTATTAGAAGAAGAATTCGATGGGTTTTCCTCTCAAGCTTGGAGAGGTTTTGACCCTGACTGATAGCCTATATCTTGTTGTGAAACTTCCTTAAACCTTAATCCCCACTGCAACAACTGATAATATTTCTCCTACTTGTTAGATTTACATGAACAAGTTATTTGCAATTTCTTATGACAAACATCGAAATACATACACTGCAGGCTACGACATTATAATAATATGCTGAAATAGGAAACTGAACAATAGAGAAAGATACAACATAAATGACAGTTATTTTTGGACAAATGTCCCCGAAAAAACCCAATGCGGGAAAATTGGTGATACAGATCTGAGGGTTTTTATTATTAAGCAGAAGTTATTTCTAAATATCACTCAGTAGAAGAAATTAGTGAGATTACCTCACTCTACATTGCAAGTCCCGACTGATCCGATAACTGAACTAACGAGTTGTTGATTACTTCTGCGCTTCCCATGCATGGGCATGCGTCAACCTCTAAGGCACTGCGTCATGTCTGCTGGAAAGCGATTTGCTCTCTAGAGCTGATTCCAGCCCTCCCGACTTAGAACACCCCACTCTCTAGCAAATTCAGACCTCTGTGTGGAAGGCTTTTGTGCTGCTCTGCGTGGGGCCTGCATGAGCCCTTCCTGGCTCTACGTCACCCTCTCTGGCCTTTGCACTGCCTTCTTTGTGTGTCTCTCTGCCTCTCTGCTGAGTATTCCTGGGTCCAGGGAAGATCCTCCAACGAAAAATCCCTCTGCCCCTCTCTGCGTGATCACTACAAATCACTACGCTGCCTCTAGCTTTAGGTATTTGATCTGACTGATAAAATCTCTATGTCTTCCAAATGACCCTCAAACTTCCTCAAATAATCTTCTTGCTGACATTCAACGACCCAAATTAGAAGCTAATCAATGGCTAAGATCATTTATGTGTGATCCTCGTCTTCTTCTATAAGTTACACCCACAGTGAGATTAATACCCATTAATTATTTTAATTTCTTAAATTTAGACTTAAGGAACCCATTAAAAATAATTAATTATTTTAATAAAATTGTCTCTGAGTGGAATTTCACAAAATGCTTTCTGGGTTCTTTGGAATACATGTCGCCAAGTCTCCTTGTAGAATTTGAGACTTAGAGCACACCTTATGCTACCAGAAATCAACACTCGCTCTTTGCGAAGAATGTGCTCTAGCAATGCCTCCCATTGAAGCATTACCTTGACTCCATAACATTGTCCTCTGCTCTGCTGATGTCTGACATGCTGTGCACCAACCACTGCACTGCTGCTGACACTGCCACTGTAAACATTGCATTCATACTACAACTCCCTCTGAATTTCTGCATCCGTGCTGCTGCTGGCAATGCCACTGCCAATTGCCCCTGCACTGCAAACTGCTGCTGCTTCTGCATCAACAACGAAAAAACATCCCAAATTACTGAACAAGTGTTCAACAGAGATAGATCTCAATGCTGAAGATTTGACTACTACTAGTCCCACACTATCCCTCTGAAGCCACTGTGCTGCTGCTACTACTGCACTGTGCCTCCTTGCACTGCTGCAACTCTGCACTACCCTGCTCAGTCTTGGCGTTCTAGCCACTATATTTGTCGCTCCAACATTCCTCTACACCATCTGACACTTAGTCTGGACTCCATCTCGCTACTACTGATCTGGCTTCCCGTAGCAAGGAATTA
Source organism: Pinus taeda (assembly GCA_000404065.3). Taxonomy (NCBI): domain Eukaryota; kingdom Viridiplantae; phylum Streptophyta; class Pinopsida; order Pinales; family Pinaceae; genus Pinus; species Pinus taeda. Next base: position 39,756 of record APFE031376391.1, read on the forward strand.
ATTCGAGAGGTGGTCTCCTCAAGGATCCTGCCCATTTGTAGCTCTTTCGAACTACAACTCTAAATCAACCCACCTCAGTCCTGGAGGTACCTTCGCTATCATGGCGAACTCCTCGTCCTCAATCTTCATGGGTGCAACATTCAGATCATGCTTCTCATCTTTTTCCTTCTTCCTGAGAGGACATTGTGTTGCAAAGTGACCAATTTCACCATGCCTGAAGCATTTTTCTTTGAGACGTCCTTCTTCCGCCTCTGCTGCTCCTGCGGCCCCTTGGATGCGAGGGTTGCATTCTCTTCCTCTTCCTTGGGCTTCGACCCACTGCTGCAGCTTTCGTCAAGCTTACACTTGACCAAGTCTCTATTTATGTCCTCTTGCTTAAGAGCTGCCCACATCTCATACCAATTTGGCAAAGTCGCCCTATCAAGGATACTCTGGACAAAGACTTGTTAGTCTTCAGAGATAGAATTTAGGGCCAGTCTTACCAACTCAGACCCTTGAGGTGTAGACCCCACAACTGCTAACTCATCTTTGGTCTCCTGAAGCTTCGTGAGGAACAGATCTATGCGCTCCCCCTTCTGCATCTGCGCAAATCTCAATTTGTGCTCTAAGGACATCTTCCTCTGCTCGAGAGATCCTTGATACAGCATTGCCAAGGCATCCCACATCTTCTTAGCAGTCCCTTTGCTAGCGACGTGTCAAACCACGTGATCCTTTATTCCATCTAGGATCATCCTGTTAGTGGTTCTGGTCAGTACTTCTTTAGCAGATTTGAATTTGTAGGCACAATCATCACGCTGTTGGCATAGGTCTTGAGAGAATGCTCATCGAGAAGGAATGGCATGCTTTTTTTCCAGATGACATAGTTGGATGCCCCATCCATCCTGTCCTGATGTCTTAGCCCACTTGTTACCATCTCTTCCACGAAAAATGTCGCATTGCTCCTCTCTGCTTCATACTGCTTCTCCTTAGCGAATAAGAAAACAAACTTCTTGGTGGGAAGTCTACTGAGGAATAATTCCCTCACTATGCTTCTCCTCTCTCTTCTGATGTCTTTTAGCCCAACAATCTGCTTGTTGAAGAACTGCGTCCCACCAACTCTTCCTCATGCTGAGACTCAGCACTGCTTCCTCGACAAGATTTCGATTTGGAAGCCCTTCCTCTTTGTCGACTCACTCAGAGAGAGACTTTCCTCAAAACTTCAGCCCTCCTGGCTTGGACAACACAATCCCTCTGGGATTCGAATTGCTACCTTCTGCAGCTATTTCGATCTCCCCCTTTGCTCAATGCTGGGTTCTCTGGCACTGCTGTTCTTGCTTCACCTACACTGCTCTGATACCATGTGAAAATTCCTTAAACCATGGTCCATAACCCCTTCTACAACAACTGACGATATTTCTTCTACTTGTTAGATTTACATGAACAAGTTATTTGCAATTTCCTACGACAAACATCGAAATACATACAATACAACCTACACCATTGCCAAAACAAGAAATTGAACAATAGAGAAAGATACAACAAAAATGACAAAGTTATTTTTGGACAAATGTTCCTGGGAAAACCCAATGCGAGAAAACTGGTGCAGCAGATCTCAGGGTTTTTATTATTAAGCAGAAGTTATTTTTGAATACAACCTTTGGATGCGTTGCTAGCAATCCAGTACAAAGAATATCACTTGACAGAGGAAATTAGTGAGATTACCTCACTCTACATTGCAAGTCCCGATGGATCCAGTAGCTGAACCAATGAGTCCCTATCTACTTCTGCGCTGCCCTTGCATGGGCCTGCGTCAACGTCTAAGGCACTGTGTCACCTCTGCTGGGAATCAATTTTCTCTTTGGAGTTGATTCCAGGCCTCCCAGCTCAAAACGTCCAACTCTCCAACAATTTTGGACCTCTGTGTGGAAGGCTTCTGTGCTGCTTTGGGTGGGGCCTGCGTGAGCCCTTCCTGGCTTTGCGACACCCCCTCTGGCCTTTGCGCTGCCTCCTTTGTGTGTTTCTCTGCCTCTCTGCTGAGTATTCTTGGCTTCGGAGAAGATCTTCCAACCAAAAATCCCTCTGATCCTCTCTGCGTGATCATTACAAATCACTATGCTGCCTCTAGCTTGAACAATTTGATCTGACTGATCAACTCTTTGTGTGTCTTCCAAATGACCCTCAAGCGTCCTTAAATAATCTTCTTGTTGACATTCAACAGCCTAGTTTTGAAGCTAATCGGTGACTAAGTTCATTTCTGCTTGAACCTCGTCTTCTTCTAGAAGTTACACTCATAGTTAGATTAATACCCATTAATTATTTTAATTTCCTAAGTTTAGACTTAGGGACCCATTAAAAATAATTAATTATTTTAATAAAACTGTCTCCACGTGGAATTTCCCAAAATGCTTCTTTGGAATACATGTGCCCAAGCCTCCCTGCAAAATTTGAGACTAAGAGCACATCTGATGTTACCGAAGATCAACACTTGTGTCCTTTGTCTCCTTGTTCTTTATGGTTCAGTAGTTGTTTGATGAAAAAGAACACATAATAATAAACAAGTCAAAGAAGAACCTAATTAAGAAAAGCAAAAAGTATTCACAAGCAGTTATCATTGCTAGAGAAATCATCTCATCTCTTTGCTTTAGATTTCTCAACAAAAGGAAGGCTCAACTTAGGAAAAGAAAATTAAAGTGGCATTCAGTTGTGGGGGTCACTCAAGAAAGGGAAATCGAACTCCCTAGGAAAATTGAACCACAAGGAAAAAGGGGACGAAAAAGGGGGTCAAATTGGTGGAGCTCACAAGGAAGGGGTGAACAACAATTATAAAAGGAAGGGAAGAACCTCATTTTTGCATGTTTTGGCTTTTCATTTTCAAAAATTGAATTCCAACTCTTCTTCAGTGAACTTCGAGTGTCACTCTAGACGATAATTTGTGAGTGGAGTTTGGTATTTGGAGGGCCGATTTGCAGAGGCCTTTCAGCTTGTGCCAGTTCCAAGAGAACTTAGTTGCGGAATTCGTGGTATTTGGAGGGCAGACATTTGGAGGTTTCTGAAGCTGGGAATTTGCAGGAAATTTCTTTAGTTGAGGACAAGTTTTCTTGGAGATTTTTAGATGTTGAGAACACTGCTATCAAGAGGGTCGAATTTCTTTCACTAGGGCCTGCACATGGGTTTTTCTGGGTCATCTACAGTGTAGATGTTAAAGTGGAGATTTTGTGTAGGAGTTGGTTTAGATTTCTTGTTCATTCCCGGAGAAATTTTGCAGAGGAAATTATAGTAGCTGAGGGAGGGAATTGGAACTAATTTGTATCAGATATTCTTGGTGGGACGTAGAACCCATTTGCGAAGAATTTCGCCCAAATTTAGTTGTTACGGGTCAGCTGGAATCAGCGCAAACAATTTCTGGGTTTTGTTGGATTGTGGGTGAGGAGCCTTCTCCTAATTTTTCAGAGTTTTTGGTTTAGTTTTAAGGGGTCATTTTACAGTTTGCCTCCAAGAGCAGCAACAACAACAAAAAATTTCTGGGCGGTGTGTTTGAACTTTTGACAGATTGAGCTATTTCAGTTGAAGTTTTGCTTAGATCTTCACCTAGATGTTGAATGCTTGCATTAGGAAGCCCAAGTTCTATCATTCCACTCTATTGTACTTAGCTCCAATTGAAAAATTAATAAAATGGGTCAGATTTATGGCTACTATTTCATGGCTCACTGATTTATAATTTTATACCTGCTTATGTAAGTTTGTGCTTCCATGTTTGGATTTCTTTGTTGTAGCTTAGTGCATGTTTTTGATATTCATTGTATTTCCTAGTTTGGGACATTACGAAATCTAGCCCTTCCTTAATGGAAATTGCCTAATTAGGGCTAATGTCACAATCCTAGGCAATTTAGGTTTCTTGAAATGATATTTCAGCAAAAGTGCTTCAACTTAGGGTAAATTGAGTGTTTGTCATTCCATTTGTTGATCACATCTTTCAAAGAAGACCTTTTCTCTGTACTTCTATGCCTTGATGTACTATTGTTGAATTACAATTTTGAAACCTTATGCTCCAAGTGCTATTTCCTAAGCTTCTTCATAGATATACTGTTCCTTTATACAAAGAATTGTGCCTTGTTCCAAGTGAGAAGTACCTACCTTGATCAAGCCTTCTTTACATCACCTTGATCCTGTTCACTTAGAATACCCTTAGGTTATATATATGCTGGGAATCCTCCTGTGTGGTGAAATTCCACTAAAGAGTAGGAGGTGGAGTGTTAAGGTGACAGTGGCAGCCTTCTCATTGTTGCATTGGGTTTAGTCGTTGTCTTGTGAGGCCTCTCAGAAGGCTTGCTAGATTTTGGTGCAACACTTACCAAAGGGAGATCATAAACTATGAAAATACCTTAAGTAGAAGGCTGAATTCGACCTCTGAGTTGCTGTCAAACACTTTCCGAGATGCAAAATGTAGTTGATACACAGAAAAACAGCAAGCCAGGTTCGAATTTAAACCACATAAGTGTAAACTTGTATATAAATGGGTAATTAATGGATTGGAAAAATCTGGGCGGCAGGTAATAAGAACTAATAACAGCCCAAATTCTTCAATTTCCTTGCAGATAATGTAATTTCCAGTTATCAGAAAATTGCCTGTAACAGGTAAGGGTTCAAAACTTCAATCCCCTTAGGGTATAATACCCAAAAAATTCTAGGAAGCAAATTATGAATAAAATCAGGCTGGAAATGACGCTGTTAGTTCATCAGTTTATTAAATAACACTTAAGTGATGGTTACCAAAGAATACTTAGTTGGAAACCCTCGAGTAAGGGTGTCATATATTACCGTTGGGATATGGTTGTAAGTGTGTTGTAAGTGTCCTGGCAGTGCTGTAAAACCCCTATTGCAGCTTGAACCCTCTCTGAAAAAATTAATCTCTGTGCACACTCAAGAAGCTACACTTTTCTTGGGCCTAATATATAAAGATTTTAGCATAAACCCTAGTAATGTAAATCAAACCAGACAAAATCACTAAACTAATTTAATGAAATATTTTGGGTTTTTTGTTTTTTTATAAAAAGAGAAGAAAATATAACAGACAAAAAACAATTAAGCAAATGGCTACTTGTTAAAATTTACCTCCAATCTACTCTAATACCTTTCTTTGTGCTGGGTTTGCGATCACAAGATTCCTTAGGTTGGTTCCGCAATTTGGATCAGCTAGAGGGATTGGAATCATGAGATTATCACTGCCTGAACCAATCTGTAATAACTACCAGATCCTCCAATTTCACCAGTAGAGATCCCCTCTATTGGGATGTCTTTAATCACTGGATTAGCTGTGGCAAAGAGTGTGACATTTATGCCCTAGAGGATTTGTTGAACAAGTTGGATCAATCAACACTTGTCAAGCAGCAATGGAGAGATGAGGATGCCGTATATCTCCCCTTCCAAGTGGCTCGTTGCCCTTCAATGGGCTGGCGCAGTATCCTTGTGGTGATCTTCAAACCTGCAGTTTCAACAAGAACACACATACAGCAAAAATCAAGAGAAAACTATATAGAAAAATCAATCCGACAAGATGTGTGCATAGTAAAAGCTTTGTGAATCAAGATTTTGGCATTGTCTCAATAGTTCAACAACCAAAACGAGAGGAGCTAGCCTTTGTAAATTTTTTCTAATAGCTAGTTAATGTCTAATTCCCTTTCTCAGTAAAATAATAATTTGTTGGCTAACTTGGCTTGTCTTCCACAAAATCGTTGGAGAATAAGTCACTTTTACAATTAAAATATCATTTTCTGCGGTAAGTATTTGCCTGTGAGGTGGATTGAATTGAATTGAATGGGGTCAATTCAAGTCACGTGGGCTCAATCCATAAAGGAAAAGTTCAATGCTGATTGGTTTAACTCTCCCAACTATGCTTTGAGAACCCCACTTTTTTGGCCCAAGTGAATGCTGTACGGCAGGCTTAGAAAAGTAGCTGCTGAGTCAATTAAATGGATAAATTCATTTTGGTGGCCCAGGGCTTCCTCTTGAGACTTCGGCTGAATTAAGCAAAAATAAAGGCTAGTACAACTGCTCTTTTCATGGCGGTAATTGGTGCAAATTTGATTGATTATGGCCTCCTTTTGGATCGTGCCTCCCTTTCTAAGACATGTAATGGCCTCATGGCTGGTACAGCTGACCAGTAGACTTAGTGCCTGCTTTACATTATGGCCGGGCTTAGAGGGGTGCCTGATTTAACTTTTATGCCATTTCCTTGCTTGGGTGGACTTCAGATCCCACCTTCGGATATCCAATTGCTCGCATGGGATTGTTGACTGCTGCATAAAAATATTCATGGCCGACTTAATGGTGACCGCTGAGTGGAATTGCTGGGTCCAAATAGAAAACTTGTTAGTTTATCAGCCCATGGCTGGGTTTAGTTACGGTGGCCAACATAAGTGACCTCATGTTCACCTTTTATGCCCACGAGTTGCTGTTTGGCTGTTGCTTACCCTTTTTTGACCTCACGGCTTGGCATTGGATCAACTGGATCTTCCATTTGAACTTCACTGCATACCCGACTTTTGATATGCTACTCTCCATGTGTTAGTAACTCTGCCATGAATGGCCAAGATACAAGTTGTAGATATGAAAGACTATACTGGTAAACAAGGATTGCCATCAACTACAGACATTTGAGTTAGTTCTGGTTCTTCAGTGATTGGTTCACAGTTATGATCCAGAAGTTTTGATTCCATGCACTGCGGCATGCTTTTCTATGCTCATATTTTGCTGTATAGTTGGCAAAGGTAGTGCAGTGCTTTTTCAATGTTATCAGTTCTGCATAGCAACCCCCAACAGGCTTGATATATTTCAGCGTTTTTTTCATGAATAAACTTCTCCTACAGATCTTCAGGTGTTCTATATTTGTGATGACAATAAATGGACTTTGAACTCAATAGTTTCTAGGCATCCACACACATCAAATTTTGCTGTAAGATGGGATACATCCTCATTCAAAACATGCTTAGAACTTTGTCCGAGTCAAGCTTCATCAAAGGCCTCACCCATACAATCAAAATTCCATGTATATTATGCTGGTAACCGATACACGAGACATCTTGTCAAAATTTTGAGTCATGGAGAAAACAGGCCCGCAATTAATTCTGCCCTCCACAAAGATTTTGTTGGACTCTTGTCAGGCTGCAAATGGTCATAAGAGCGTTCTCTTCGATGCTTCCAATGAGCCATTTTTTTTTGAAGAATACATGCTAAAAGTAGGGGTAGCAGGTCCCAAGTTGAGTGAAACACAAGAAATGTCCAACACTCCTTTCCAAAGGTCTCCAACATTCCAACACTCCAACATTCTTTCCTAGGCCATGCACACTTCTGGGTCTACCACATCTCCATGAGCACTCGTCAACCAAAGCATCCTAAAGTAAAGCACATATGTCTGTGTAAGCAGCCAAGAGTCCCTATGCTACCTAGGGTTCAATGCCCTCCTCCTAGATAACCAATGCTTCTTCTTCAAGTAGGTCCTCCTCCCAAGCAAGCAACCGAGACCTCCATGTGCTTGTCATGAAGAATGACGCCATGTCACATAGGAAAACAATCTCCTAAGGAAGTCTGCCACGTAAGCATTATGTCAAGGTCTAATAATCCATGATTAAGCTTATTTTCAATGTATATGACCTCTAAGGTACAACCAGAGCAAGCACTTTCAAAGCAACCTCAAAATCTAGCATAACTCTTGCATGGCCTGTTGCTATTGCTGATTTTTCCTTCCATGATCCCATCGATGAGCTTGATGAGAAGCTATTTTCTGGATATCCTAAGGAATGCCCCTCTAGGATTCTAAACATATTTGATAATCTAAGGCAAGATGAGCTTTCAATGCAACTACATAAACATGTCATAGTTTGCATGATGTTGTGAATAAAATGCAAGATTAAGGAATGCCCCTCTAGGATTCTAAACATATTTGATAATCTAAAGGCAAGATGAGCTTTCAATGAAACTACATAAACATGTTATAGTTTGCATGATGTTGTGGATAAAATGTAAGATTAAGGAATGCCCCTCTAGGATTCTAAACATATTTGATAATCTAAAGGCAAGATGAGCTTTCAATGCAACTACATAAACATGTCATAGTTTGCATGATGTTGTGAATAAAATGTAAGATTGTGAAATGTCAATGACACTAACAGGATTCAAGGCCTCCAGAGTTCTTAACATATTGATAATCTAAATGTAGTATGAGCTTTTGATGTAACTACCTAATCGTTTTTCAGTGTAAGAAATGCATATTGTACTATTTTTTCTCATTTTTTATGTCTACTTCATTAAATATTATCTCCCGTTGGCATCACTGTGCTCCCGTTGGTGCAAACATGCTTTGTTATTTGATATTTTTGTTGGGAAAAATGGATGACAATTAATGTTTGCTACCTTTTAAGACATCTTGCGAATGCAGGTTTAGTGTACTTAATTTTTAAATCACATACATTATGCGATTTTCCTGTGTTTGAGACATCTCAGCCATGCTAGTGAAATGTTTTCTCAATGACTTGATTATTTTGATTTTTTTTTTTTTTTGAATTTTGCAGATGATGATATTTTGTCCAATTCCAAGATCATTTCTGGTTATGACAACAACATTGGCATTGACGCTGCTGCTTCACAGGTTGTTACCCTCGATAGTCTCAGGTATAGGCAGTATGATTTATTTTTAGATCACCTTCCAATCTTATTTCCATGGTATATTTATTACTGAACAAAAGATTTTTTGTTGGTTTTGTTGTTTTCGGGAAAGAGGTATAGCATGGTTTTTGATATAGGAAGACATTAAAAGAGATCCATATAGTTTTAAGAAATATTCATAAAATGCAACCTTGATTTTATGTTCTAACGTCAATTTTTCATTTTTTATTACACAATATTTCCCTATGTTCCCCAAGTTCTTTTAGATGCAGGAGTGGAGAAACACATGTTGGGAACTGTTACTCTGCATGTTAGTAGGGGTACGTATGAACACTTCACAGTACTTATCGCTGCCATTTTAAGCCCAAGGTAACAAGTCAAAAGCAATGTAACAACCATGTGAGGCCCTGTATTAGGTATCCTAGGCCTTGTGGGTTGTTATTGAATCTATATCATGTTATTTTGGTTGGACCATGGCTGGTCCCTTGAAGTTCATTTCGGGTTCCTTTTGTCTTGTATAGGATTGGAGGGCCTTAGGTGAGCTTTCTTGAGGACTCGTGGTTTAATGGGAGTTTATAGCAGATAATTGGTGTAAAAGTTAGTCCATCCCGCGTTAAGATGCACCTATGTCTTACCACATGGTTATGGTCTATAGTGTCTGTAGGTGGCTTGGCTTTGGTGAAATACTTCTCATATAGCTCTCATGCATCGCAGTCTCATATTGATAATTTTTCATGTTTTTTGAGGTAGTTCATGGTTCCCAATGCAAAGTAGTCATTGTCGTCAAAAAGTCAACTTGGTGTCAGATTGTTTTGTTTGATGAGAGGAATCCATGCCATGTAGATTTTTTCCAATCGAAGAAGGCGATGGCTAGTTACAACTTGGTAAAGGTCAACAAGTCAAAGCAAGTTTTATGATGGGAGAATGGGAGGGCATTGGGTAGAATCACATATGCATCACACAAAAAATGGTTAGCAAAACGAGAGAAACAAAACCTAGGTTCCAAATTTAAGAGATTTAGTAAGGTGTTATAGAACCAATATAGGGGTCAAATGACGTGGAAGAGCAGGTGATGATGTGGTAACACCTTGTAGGATATGGAGATTCCCATAAAGACCCAATTCACATACAATCCGATATAGCCCATACCCATATTCCAAAATTGTCAAATGATCAAGGGCGCTGGAGATCTAGCTTCCATGTGGCTAAGTCGAATTATTAAAGTGAAAAGTGAAAATTCAAAAATAGTTGTTGGTAAGTCGACTAGCCATTGGAGACTCGCTGAATCAATTCTTTGAGGAATGGACCAAGAAAGTGTTGATTTTTGTGTAGCTTGGAGGTACCCGAAGCCCTAGGGTTCGGGAATTGGAGGGAAAAGCACCACAAGTAGGCTTGTGGCCTTGAAACCCAAGCTTGGGGGTTTTGCACCCTTCAGGATTTGGGCCAAAAACCACAAGCACATTTCAACATGTGACAGATGAGGATGATAGCTCTCAGCTAGACGATTCTAACGCAACGAGAATCATTCGATTCTGAGTTGTCGAAATGGAGCTATGAATTTTTAAAGTTATGTTTGGGTTTTGCACATGAGGTGTCAAGGTCAGCGTAAGGTTAAGAAGGCCTAGTGACAGCTGTTCAGGCCCTATTATGACATCCATTTAAGCCCTCCTTTAGTGTATGAAAAGGAGGTGAGTCTGAGATCATTATTGAGCAATCTAAGTGCATCAAAGGTCAAGATATCTCTGCGATTTGGAGTGCGAAGTCGAGGCTAGAAAAGGAGTAAAGGGCTGCCATGTTTGGAGGGTATCTGTGCGTTTTAGTGCGGATTTCTATGTTGAGAAAGCCGCAGTCCTGAAGCAGCCAGGATGGTGACATAAGGGAAGATTAAGGGCAGTGTGGGTTTATCTCGTTAGCAGATCAGGCCGCAGCAAAACAAAGGTATGTTTGCGTGATTTCTGTGGTTGTATTTGTGTGGGGTGTGTCTGTGTTCAAGCTGCAGGAGAAGAGCTGCTACGACAACATGCTAGATGGCTTGTTTGAGGGGCTGTAAGGCCTAGGGAAGCTCTTCTCCTCAAGCCGCAGTCACATGAAGGCTCAACGCAATTGAACAGGGGTGTCATCCTTTGCTAGGAGGCTGAGAGCTATTGTTGTAGTATTTCCACATGCTGTAAGGTATTTTGAGGAGGATCTCAGGAAAACAGTGCAAGGAAAGGAGCTAGTAGGAGCCGCAAAGGAGGCAGCATATTGAGCAAGGGATACGCAGTAATCACAGGTATGCTGTAGCAGTTTTTGGAGGGCTGTCACATAGTGTTGAGTGCCCCAACCAGTGATAGGAAGCTACAACAGTAAAGCACAGAAATCATGGCAAGGAGGCACTAGCAAGGTGGTTGTAGATGACTCTTTGGTAATGTGTTGATGCAGGTGGATGGATGTCTTAGTGTAGGACAATTCTGGGTTGATTTGGGTGCAAGTTTTGCTGTGGTTTCACCTTAGATTTGTGAGCAGCAGAATTGCAGAGAGGGAAAAAAGTGTAGTGGCTATTTGGAGAAGCCAAAAGCTCTACAGACTTGTCCCATGTGGCAGCAAAGTGAGCAACTTACAATGAGAAGTAAACCATAGCTGTAGTGGAGGTCTAGAGGCAAGGATATAGGGCTGATGTGGACTGATATTAGCCCTAACCAGATTGCAGACCTAGCAACAGTGACATATCAGCTCATGAGAAGGGTGTCCTAGGAGAGGACTGAAGCCCGTGGAAGCCAAGTAGGTAGGGCTTACGTGGCATGTTAGAAGCCCTATTAAAATTGGCAACTAGGGCCAAACTCCATGTGGGTCATCTTATTTATGGCAGCTGATATTTTATTGGATCGCTCTCATCGAGAGGTGTAGGATTGATCTAAAGATCATCCGATTCCGATAAGTATTTATGAAGTTATGAATTTATTTATGTTATAAACAAATTGTCAAGTCGGCCAGCAACTTGAGTAGGCTCAGAAGCCCAATAGACATGTCTATTCATCATCTACGTTTTAGTATAAATAGAAGAGGACTTGAAGTCATTTTGACATCCTCTTCATGTGATCTCCTCCTCCCCACGTCTTTGGGTTTTTAGTGAAGGAGAGACAAAAGAGCATACGTTGGTCTAGCATGAAGCCCTAACCGCAGATGATGCCCTAGCTGATCCAACGCAGTTCTTGAAGACACTTATACGTAGTTCTTGAAGATACTTATACGATGTTCATGGTGAGACCTTATACGCTGTACATGGAGACCTTATATTCAATACATGGAGACCTTATTCACTGTTCATATACACTGTTCTTGAAGACATTTATACGCAGGGCAGAGAGACTCCTTACACAAAGTTCATGAAGACATTCATACGCAGCCATGGTGACATTTTATACGCTGTTCATGTGATACCTTTATATGCTGTTCATATGACACTTTTTACGCTGTTCTTAAAGACATTTATACGCAGAGCACAGAGATATTTATACACAGTCATAACCGCAGACAAGCATAGCCGCAGACTCAACATACCTGTGTTCTAATGGAAGTATCCTCGGATGAAGAAAGCAGAGAAGAATGTATGTGATCTGGGCACATCTATCTCGGATAGACGAGGCATAAATAACTTTGGATAAGGACACAATGAATGAATCATCCTCGGCTTGTCAAGACTCAATAAAGATCATGTTGGTAGCATCATTACAATAATGTAGATCTATGCTAATTCAGTAAGAATACATGATAAGAGAAACCCTCGGTGTACTTGCAGCAGTCTTGATGTGTTATGATCACAACAGCTATAAACGTTGATTTTGGTATTGGTTGGATGAAGAAGATCTCGGTATATAGATCTCGGTGACATACATCTTGTACAACAGTGACTTGAAGTATTAGATGATGTGCCTATATGCAGTGATAGTGATCACCTCTGCGAAGAGTGTCAGTGTCATCAAAGGTAAGAGACAAGGATCATAACCTTACAGTACAGTAAGGTACAATTATGATCTGAAGGTACAAAGATCAGTCTAGGAACAGTCATGGTGTATAATCCTCTCATCAAAGCAGTGATGAATGATGATGAATTGAGCATCATGATGATGAAATATGCAGCACAGTGGGCATGATAAGTAAGGAGCAACATGATGGTGAATAGGGCTGCATAATGATTGAAGATGCAACACAGTGGGCATGATAAATAATGAGCAGTATGATGATGAGAGCAGATGAGAGCAGCTCTGTCATCAAGGTTCAACACTATATCACATGGTTATGTGCAGCAAATGGATGAGAGACAACACTATGATAGGTGAAGGAGTCACCTTGGAGAATCAGTTGAAGCAATATGTCATCAACTGATCTCATGCCGATATCAAAAGTCAAAATGTTGACTTCTATTGTAAAATGTACTATCTCTCTCTCTTTCTTTGCTGAACTTTGAAGAACATTAAAGAAGAATTGATCAAGGGTTTCCCCACATTGGGGTTTGTCCCTGGCTAGTGCCACATCTTGTGTCCTCTTGTCTTGGCTTGTCTTCTGCGATTTAGATTTATGTTCTATCTGCAGTTTACTTTAATGCTGATGTTATTGCTAATCTGGAAAAGATATGAAGCTAACTGTTTAGGAGTTGGGTTCTGATGAGGAAGTGGTCAAGACAACGGGCCAGGGCATGAACGCCGACTCGGCGGTTCTTCCAGGTAGGCATTTTCCGGGCAGAGTCGAGACTTAGTAGGTCATGGTCATCCAACAGTTTCTCAAAATAGCTAGTGAGGGCATCCCCAGGGAAAAGCTAAGATCTCCCCCAATGATGATATCATTAGCCTGCATGAACACCTGTTGGAGCAGATTATCCCAGAAGGACTCCCTGTGGTGGCAAGGTCCGTAGATGTTTATAATCCTCAGAGCAATGAGGGGGGAGTTTGAGGTAATACCCGCACCCAAAAAACCCTGCCCACCCCAAGCGTTGCTAATTTTGACTGTGAGGCTGTTGAATCCCAGAGCAACACCACCCGAGCGGCCTTTGGCATCTAGGAAGAAAAAGGCCTAGTTGGGCAAAAGGTTTTTAAGAGTGTTGTGGATCAGCTGCCCATCACCAAGTGTTTCTTGTAGCATTATGAAATCCAGCGTATGAGAGTGGCAGCGTCTTTTAAGAGCCAGTTTTTTGTCGGGGCTGGCAAGCCCCCTGCAATTTAGGGAAAGACCTTTCATGGATTCACAGTGGTAGGGTTCCCCTTTGCTCTAAGGACCTGATCGATGGGAGTTTGAATGCCTGATGCCACTTCTAGACTGGCTCGCTTGATGGCTTTGGAGATACAGGATTGTCTGCCCTGAGGGGCTTTTGGGGGAGGGGGGTATAGGGTCATCCTCCAATCCGAAGGCAATGGAGGGGGAGGGGGAATGGAGCGTAGGTTGTATTGGTGTGTAGAACCGGAGGTCGAGGCCCCAGGCGATTCGCTGAAAGTGGTGATGACCAAGGGTACAAGGGGAGGGAAGGCAGGGGGGAGGGGCTGATATCATCGGACAATTTACTTGGCTCAGCTTGGGGAGGGGGGGGGTAATAATTGAAGTTAACAGACAAGAAATAGACACATCAACATTAAAAACAGTTGGAGTAACAGATAGGGGTAGAGGAGGTACTCGTGAATCCCATGCCTTCTTTGGAGCGAGCCCTAGTGCTCGACGTCGCAGAATGCAAGAGGTCGGATCCCGGGAGGCTAGGTGAAGAAGGAGGGCGCCGACTGTTGCCCTTGGTCAATCTGGATTGAAGATCTGAGATTTCTGCAATACTCAAATCTGTTTGAGTGTTGGCCACTGCGAACCTTGTAGGGGGGACAGCTTATGCCCTGTAATTAGGGGGTATTCCTTGTAGAGATGGCCTACCTTGTGGCTTTTCCTACACCTGAAAGGTGTAAAAATTTCTGTTTTCCCACCCCGGTTTTCAGTTTCTCCTTATTTCTCCCATGTAGTTAAATGCGCTTTCCCATAACCATACATTCAACAAGCTGGAAAAAATAAATTTTGCTGAAAACACAAATTCTGGAAAATTTACAGAATGCTGGAAATTGCAAAAATAAAAATCAGCAGTAATAAACAGCCATTAAAACACATTAAAACACTGATATTTTTTGGTCAATGTGACCCTGGAAAAACCCCCTACAACTCTTGGGGAAAACCAGTTTGAGAGCTCTTCTTTATTTCTGAAAAAAGCCTTTTTACAGCAAGAAAATATTCAGCAAAAATCAGCAAGCAAACTTTTACAACTTATCTCATCCTTGCTGAAAAACTGCCTTGTTGAAACTTCACTGTTGTTACTCCACTGCTGAAACTCCGCTGCTGATACTCCGCAGCTCACTGTCTAGAAATCTCCCTTGCTCTCTTGCTCTCCTTCTCTCAATCTGCTCATGAAAGAATTGAATCGAATGTGATCTTTTCCTCCTTTTCCTCCCTTAATATAACTTCAAGTGACTTTTGGGTGATCCAAGTGACTTTTGGGTGATCTCTAAATCCAATGGCTGAAATAGATTTAGATCAATGGCTGAGATTAATGCACATTTAAATCTCACTTTCTATTTTTTAATTCACCCAATTTAATAAAGACCCACTTAGTCATTTATTTCCAAAGTCACTTTTCCTTTCTAAATTTTCATTGACTTTATAAAAGTCACTTTAAAATTAGACTTAGTAACTTTATCACTTAAAGTCACTTTTAAATTAGATTTTAACTTTATAAAAATTATAAAGTCACTTTAGGAGAAAAATTAAAATCTTTGGACACTTTTCCCTAGGCCAAAGATCAAAGCCTAAGGGAACCACCTGTCCTCCGGTACCAAATTTCAACACTCCCTCTTACCGAGGAAGGTGTTCCTCACCACACCCATCTTGTCTCTGAAGTAAACATGCTTGCCCCGTGGTAAGGCTTTGGTAAGAATGTTTGCTACTTGCTCATCAGTGGAAATATACTCAAGCTTCACAGCTCCCTTTGAACATAGTCTCTGATGAAATGATATCTGATCCCGATATGCTTTGACCTATCATGAGATACTGGATTTTCCATGAGTTTAATGCAACTCTGATTATCACAGTAAATCACTGAAGGTTTCAACGGCTGACCAAATAAGCCAAACAACATCTTGTGAAGCCAGATGGCCTCACAACTAGCTAGACTGGCTGCCATATACTCTGCTTCTGCTGAACTCAGTGCTACTGATTGCTGCTTCCGGCTGAACCATGACACTACTGCTGAACCCAAACCAAAACAACACCCTGAAGTGCTCTTCCTATCAGAAGCACAACCTGCCCAATCAGAATCAGTGTATCCTACCAATCTCACTCCATCTCCCTGCCTGTAGTCCAGACCATAATCCAGTGTCCCCTGCAAGTACCGCAAAATGTGTTTTGCAGCCACCCAGTGAACCTTCCTAGGCTCACACATAAACTGACTCATCATGTTGACTGCAAAACAGATATCTGGTCTAGTGTTGACCAAATACATCAAGGAACCAATCAGCTGTCTGTACAATGTGGGATCCACCAACTCGGAATCCGAAGCATGAAGCTTCTTCCAGTTGGTGATCATCGGTGTCGACATGGGTCTACAATCCTCCATGTGGAATTTCCTAAGGATGTCCACAATATACTTCCTCTGCCCCAGGAAGAAATGCCCCTCCTACCACACCTCCAAACCCAAAAGGTAATGGATCAAGTCAATGTCCATCTCAAACTCTGTCGCAAGATCTCTCTTGCAGTGCTCTATGAGTCTCTCTGCACCTGTAATGACCAAGTCATCCACATACAACACCAGAATGAGAGGCTCCTCTCCTATCACAATAAAGTAAAGGTTCAGATCTGCCTCACTCTTTGTGAAACCCATCCCCTGCAAATAAGTATCTATCCTGGAGTACCAAGCTCTGGGAGCTTGCTTCAGGCCATAAAGGGCCTTCTTCAGTCTGCACACATGGGACTCCTTCCCATGCACGTCAAAGCCCTGTGGCTGCTCAATGTACACCTCCTCCTGTATGAAGCCATTGAGAAATGCGGTCTTCACATCCATCTGGTGGATCTTCCAACCCATCTCTGATGCTATCGATATAATGGAGCGAATCGAAGTATATCGAGCCACGGGAGCGAAGGTCTCCTCATAATCAACTCCCTCTACCTGGGAGAACCCTCTAGCCACAAACCTCGCTTTGAATTTTTCAATGCTGCCATCTGCAGCATGCTTTACCTTGTAAAGCCATCTGGAAGTAACCACGGACTTGCCCTCAGGCCTCGACACCACCTCCCAAACATCATTCTTCATGATAGAAGAATACTCCTCCTGCATAGCCACTCTCCAGACCTGCTGGCTAGCTGCCTCCTCATAGCTAGAAGGCTCAGAGTCAAGGATGCTGGTAACCATCGCCATATAGCTGCAAAACCTCTCAGGTGGTCTACTTTCTCTGACCGGCCTCTTCGGCTCAGCAACAGATGTGGCATCTCTCAAGGTGTCCTGAAGCCACTTGGGCTTCCTCTACCCTGAGCATGCTTCTCCCATAGGAGAATGAAACTCCTCCTCCTCATCACCATCAATAGCCTAAACTCTTGATTGTCTGTCTGCTGTCCTCTTGCCTGCACCTGAACCTGTAGAAGCTGAGGTACCGTGTGAACTGTCCATCAGTGGACTCCCTAGTGAACTGCTCTGTGACCTGCTCGGAGCACCACCCCTTTGGCTCGGTGAGTCACTGCTCACTGATGGACTTGACATCCTCGTAGATGTACCTCCTGATCCTCCTGATCCCTGCCCATTGGATCCCTGCGACTGACTCAACTGCTGCTGAGGGTCTAGCTGATCCAGATACTCCAACTCCCGTGATCTCTTAAAGGCCCTGTCCTCCTCGAACTTCACATCCCGTCTAACAACAACTCTCCTCTGTGTAGGAATGTAAATCCGAAAGACCTTTGAGGTCTCACTGTAGCCCACAAAGATACCCTTCTTTGCGGTGGGCTCTAGTTTGGTCCTCTTCTCCTTGGGTATATAGGAGTATGTAATGCAACCAAATATATGAAGATGACCAATATCAGGCTTCTTCCCAGAGAAAGCCTCCTCTGGAGTCATGTGCCCCAAGGCACGATGCAGACTCCTGTTCTACAAGTAAACAGCTGTGTTGCAGGCCTTTTCCCACAAGAACAATGGCAACCCCTGGTCATGTAACATGGCTTTGGAAACCCCTACGATGGATCTGTTCTTCCTCTCCGCAACCCCGTTTTGTTGGGGGTTGTAAGGAACAGTGAACTCCCTCCTAATGCATGCCTCTGCACAATAATCAACAAACTCTCCAAGGGTGTACTCTCCCCCATTGTCCAATCTCAGGGACTTGATCTTTCGACCTGTCTGTGTCTCCACAAGAGCTCTAAACTCCTGAAATCGCTTAAAGACCTCACTCTTGGTCTTCAAGAAATAAATCCAAGTCCTCCTGGAGTGATCATCAATGAATAAAACATGATACTCATATCCACTCAAGGAAACATGAGACATCCGACCGCTCACATCAGAATGTATCAAATCAAGTATCCCAGTCGCTCTGTTGTCACTGCTGGGAAAGGGGATTTGGCAAACTTGCCCATAGCACATCCTCTACAAGTATCAAAGTGATCAGTACTGAAATCTGGCATACTTGTAGTGATCTCCCGCAAGGTCCTCAAGGCTCCATGATACATATGTCCCATCCTGCGGTGCCAAATCTCACACTGCTCAGAACTGCTAGCTTTGTTGTCGGTACTACTACTCAATGCCAAAAGGCGCTGGAATGCAAACTTGTACACCTTTGCATGGCGTACACCTATCACTCTAGC
>APFE031376392.1:0-26517 GCA_000404065.3 Pinus taeda
CTTCTACACCTTTCTTTAAACCGTCCATCTTAGCTTCTACATCTTTCCTTAAACCATCCATTTTAGATTCTGTTGCTTTTTGTGCAAGTGACACTCATTGCACTTGTTCTTGTAATTTTGATATATCATATAGCATTTCTTCTTCTTCTTCATGAGTCATGCTAGAGCTTTCAGGATCCTTACTAGGTTTTTGAATTTTCTTTCCTCAGGGCATCAGTTACTGATAATAATTCTCTAATATTCCCTTTGAATTCCTTCAAAATAAATTTTCAAACCAAGCTTAAGCAAAAATTAAAGAAAATCTACACACCTTTTTTCACTTTGTAGGAGCTCGATATTGCCTCTGATGTATCTCTGTACTTTCTAATTATCTAGTTCTAAATTTGTGACCTGTAGTAGCCCTCTGTGTCCTCTTTCCAATGCCACAAGTCTGACCCAAATTGGATTCTCCAAGGATGAGTTATACGAAATCTCCCACAGTGACTTGATTATAGACTAGTTCAGTAGAGAGAACTTGTATGACGTGCCACGAGTCACTGGTTCGACCTTTGGATCTAAAAAAACACCCACAAGAAACTGCAGTCCGTCCTCAATTTGTAACTTTTTACGAAATTTCAATCCGATCCTCAGAGAGAAAGTTATGACGATTTTCCCCAGGTCACCTGTTTTGAATGTAATTCAGGAGTCTGCAAAAAGACCAACTTCCTCAGATCATATCTCCGAAAATATTGCGCTAAAAGCTTGGAAATTCGGACCCAACGTTCAGCGTCAATTCTTATCAAATGGTTTTTTTTTGCGACTTCTGAAACATCACAAAAAAAAAGTTATAGCGAAAATTCCACGATGACCTGTTTGGAGCAGCGAAACCCTAGAATCCAAAGCTCTGATACCAAGTGTTATAAAACCAGCTCAAAAAATTTAGAAAAGATAGATCAGCGCCTTATAATTCAGCCTCTTCGAGGGGGAAACCTCCTTTACATTACATAAATGAACAATTCTTGGATGATTCAAATGACAAAACCTCCTTTCTATATATAGGAGTCTAAGGAGTCACGATATAACCCAGCAGACCTAACAATAATAATATGAAGCCACAATAGTAACATTAGTGGGCTTATATGGGGTACAATAGTAACAATATGGGCACTATGTGGGTACATCAATATAATAAGTGGGTTTTACTAATAACAATAAGGGTTACACTAGTAGTATAGGGGCCTAACAGATAGACAAGTCTAGTTTACTGTTCTTTCAGATTTCAATTTTGACTTCAGGAAGGCACCTAAAAATGGCCTAAAACAGGAGAGACCCTTCTACAAAAAATTCTTGTTTTGGTGCATGCTGGTGTGACCTTTTTTCTAACTAGCATGAACCTTCTAGTTCTGGCACAACCCTTCTAGTCTAGTAACTTTTTGAGCACTGAATGGTGGAAATTCAAGATTTTGTCACCTATTAATGGTACTTTATGTTTCTTAGTTGGTTTTTGCCTCACTTTATGAGGAAAATTGTAATTAAAGAGGAGATATGCTCTCCTTTTTTTTAGGCGAGGACTCATAAAATCCATTTATGATGAACCTTGAATAGATTTTTCAACTTGACGAGATTTCATATGATGCATTTTCCTATATAATATGGAAGATAATCATTTTCCAGAGGTTGGAAATTTGAGATCTAGAGTATTGTAGCTTGGACTTCATCTTTTGGATTAATCAAAGGAACCAGTTGCAACCATATTATAGGAATTCTTGTACATTAAGTTTTTAATAATGTTTCTATCATGTTATGGTTATCTATGATTGTTATATATGCCATATTTCCATATTTCATGTCTTTAGTGATCTTCCATAAGTTTAATAAATAGAATTCTTGCTTTTGAAGCTTTGTTTTGTTTGGAGATATCATTTTGTATGTTTTTCTTCAAGAATTGGTGAATTCATGACCCTTATGCTCACTAGGACCTCTTTGCATTTTCAGAACCTACACTACTTCGACTTAAAATATTAATATATCACTGACTTGTTGCTACCTTGCTCCTATTTTTGGTTTGCTGTAATCCTTCTGCCATCTCAAAACCCTAACTACAGTGACACTTTCCCTGATGTAGCATCACCATCCCAAAGTTTCAAGCACACTAAGCATAAGATCTAGCCTAAAATTTTGACTGATCTCCCATCATCCTAATTGATTGCGAGATTCAAGGAGAGAACCCTCTCCAGCTTGATAGGGCTAGCTATCAAGTAAAAGAGGTCAAAGGTTACCTCATTCGAACACCTTTCTTGGCCTTGGACGATTGTTGGGGATAACATTTTGGTGTCGTTGCTAGGGAAATGAGAGATCATATCTTCCCTGGAAAGAACGACAAAGACCAGATCTGATTGTTGATGATGAATAGTGATCAGACACATATGAAGGCTGAAATGATTCACTTAGCGACTCCAAATCAGTTTCAAATTTAATTGAAAGACTCCACTGGAGGATGAACCTTACTAGCATAAAAATGAAAGGATAATATGGGAAGATCAGGTATTCAAATTGGAGTTTCATCCAAGACTTCATGTTCTTTGTTGTAAATTATTTCTTTCCTTTTCCTCAGAATGTCAAGAAGGTTTTCTAGAGTATACTGTATTTGAGAAAATATCCTAGACCCACGTTTGATTCTTTTTCTTTGAAGGTTGTGAATACAAACTCTTCATACACCTTTGATCTTCATCAAGTCCCTTCTTCTAAATATTATGATGACCATATTCAACTTGATGAGCCTCAAGAGATCAAGACTAGTCCTATAGCTTTTGTACATACTCCTATACCTTGTAAAGTTCCAAATAGATACAAGCCACTCATCTTACCTCCTATACTCCATGATTTCCCTAAAAATTACTGCAAATATCTTCCCAGGTTTGATGGAGAATACGGTAACAACATTGTTGAGAAACACATTTAGAGTTTTGAAAATTTTTCTCGACCTTTTTGAGGTTGAAGAAGATGATGTCAGTATCAAGATTTTTGCTTTATCTTTGCAAGGTGAAGCTAAGAAATGGTTCAAAAACTTACTAGCTGCAAGCATTTTTTATTTTCATCAGTTTATGAAACTTTTCCTTGATATATGGGTGATCAGGAGAAATCCTTTCCTGATTTTAAAAGAATGTCATTTGGAAAGACAACAAGGAGAAATAGTGCAACACTTTTCAACTAGATTCAATCAAGTATACCATTCAATGCCTACTGATATCAAATCGTCACCCGGTTTAGCTCTCTTACACTACCCGAATGCCTTTGATCCATAAATGACATTTAAATTGAGAGAAAGGAACACTATCGCACTAGAAGAAATGCAGGAAAATGCAATAGCTGTGGAAGCTAATTTTCTGGTCAAAAGTTCAAAGTTGAAAGAAGAAGTGAGGGATAACATAGAGAAGGAACATATAACATCTTCAGAAGTGAAGCTCGAAATTTTGGTAAGAACATTGGAAGAAATGAGGCAAAAGCTCACCATGAGAGATAAAATTCTTATTCAAAGACACGATGTACCACTTATTGCAGAAGGAGAAGAGGTTGCTGACCCTAACCGTTTTGCTGCTAATCTCAACTACCATAGATTAGGAAATGATTGTTTTATGTATTTGCTTGAGGACAATTGTGAAACTAGATTTATAGATCAACATGGAGGAAAAGAATCTTCTTTATCAATGTTCATGTTTGATGACGTTTCTCTTGAACCTTATTTGCCTAAGTACGATGAATATGATGATGATTTCGATGAGAAACCAACAACATGTTTTCAGCACTTTAAGGAAGATAGTTAGCTTGCGCATGTGGTTTATCATAGAGAGGAGGAGTTTGATGAAAACTCTAAATTAGGTAAGTAGTTTTAAAGCTTGGTCAGTGAACACAAAGAGAGTAATGAAATGGATGACGGTAACTATTTACCTTTATGTTATTCTGCATTTGAATTAATAAAGGAATATCATAAACTCACCAAAGTAGAGAAGCAATATAAAGATAGTTTAAAATGGAAACAACCTTCTTTGATTTTGAATGATTTGATATTTGATGATTTGGATGGGTTCTGTAGCCCTAGTGATCCTCCTTTAGTTGTTTGTGAAACTGAAAACAAGGACGAGGAGGTTTTAATTAACCAATCTTTCAGATTTGATATGGAGCACGGAGAAGATCATGAAATTCTTGACCAAGGCACCTTACCTCTGTGTTTTTCTTCATTCAAAATAATACAATAAAACTATAAGGTTACCAAGGAAGCAAATAAGCAAGTTGAAAGCAGTCGGCAACCTTCTCCTAAATTTGTTGAGAATTTTGTTTGTAATATAGAACCTTTTTTCAGTCCACAATCATCGTTACCAAGCAACATTTAGTTTGAAAATGTAGCTAAAAGTGTGGAACATGAAGAGTTTATACAAGATCATGCAGTTTCATTACAATCAATCAATAATAGGTTACAAAATTATTCTCATATTTGTAATGATCTAGTAGGAAATTATATGGATGATATTTATGTTCAAAATTCTCATCTTTTGGCTGGCTGTGAGTTTGAAGATAGAGTTGATAATGATTTGGTTTGGAATCCAGCTTCATTGTCTTGTTTAGTAGGAGTCTCATTAAAAATCTCATCCGAAAATTTGCAGTCATATCAGGAGAATAAGGATGAAAAGGAAAGTTTATATTCATGGTATGAAGAATAACTAGAGAAAAACTACAATTTGTTTGATAAGCTAAACCTCATTGCACATTCATTTGAGGATCCATTTGCATCATTGTTGGAGTCGATAAGGGGACCAAAAGTTTTCAATCCTACCAAACTTGAATTTGTTTGTAAGTTTTTATTGGAGCTTTTATCATGCAAAATTTCTATTTTTCTCATAAACAAGCATTTGCAAAGAACTCAATCAATGGATAAAATGATTGTATGATTGCATTGGTTGTTTCACATCACTTGAGTGAGAAAGTTATGGATCAGTTAGAGTAGTGTACAATTTTGGTTTTCAGTTTGGGTTTGATTCAGTTGCACAATAAGTTGGTTTAGCAAGTCATGAGGATTGCAATTATTTTTTACTCCATGCCAAATGAACAAGCCTACTAGGTCTATGGTGTTATTGACACCCCCAAGGAGTTGCCATCCCCAACTAGAGCCAATGTTAGTGTCAGTCAGTTTTGTCTGTCACCAGTGATCAAATATGCTTTTAACAAGTTTTTTTAGGGGTCTCAAAGTCAAATTTTATCATGTCACTACGTTTTCAGAATAAAATTTGGTCACTGGTTAGTGTGTCTAGGTCTAATGCTGCTCCTTCAGGATTTCCATGTCTGGTCTTTGCCATCACTCTGTTGGATGTGCAATATTTTAACAAATCATCATTATTATTTCAGTCATGTCACCATGGTCTTCATTCAGCTTAGTGTCTCCACTAGGTCATTAGGGTTAGAGTAATCAAGGTTGTCATTTCATTCGATAAACTAGGAAATGAAGGAGTAGTGGTAGAGTTTGATCAAAAAGTTATGTTTCTATGTGTAATTCACTTCAGAATGATGTAATAAGTTATGTTTCAAATCTGCATGAAAAAGTTCCAAGCTACATAGTTTATATCAAAAAGCAAAATGAAAATTATGGTGGGCCACCCTACCATTACAAAGTTGAGTTCTATGGCCTATAAAGACCATTTTTTTCTCTCGTTCCTCTCATTCATAAAATTTTCAAGGAAGCTCTCATCCATAATAACTCATTTCCTCACTCATTTCATTGCTAAAGAGATCTCATTCATCATCGACCACTTCCTCAACATTTTTATGGCCAAAGTATTCCAAAACATTGGTCTCAAGCTACCTCGCTGCGTTTTCTGTGGATAGATGTCCTTTTCAATCTTGCAAGCCTATAAACCATATTCCTATACATTCTATCCTCCCTCACACTCAAACTCACCCCTAAAACTCTCACACCCCATCACTCTCAATCTTAGAACCTTCTATACCTAAAACCTAGCCCTATGCTACGTTTTTTGCAGCGTTCATAGCTAGGACTGTGTATAAAATACCGAGTTCTATTCCCTCACTCTTTTCACTTCCCTCCACTTCCATAAGTTCCCTAACATCCTTCCCCATATCATAAATTTTTCCTACACCCATTCCTACTCCCTAACCCCTTCATCCTATTCCCTCATTCCCTTCCCCTATTTTTCCCTAGAGGGTTTGCACTCACAAGTTTACTATGGAGAAGGAAAGGAAGCCTTACAACAAGGGTGAGAAAATGGAAAGGTATGAACTCCTCAATACACAGGAGTTGATGTCCTCACCACTCTCCAAGCAATGTTTTCAGCATGTAGGGTGTCTTGAGTTTTGTGAGCAAGTTGAAAAAAGTCAAATGTCATGCTAAGTTAACTAGTTTGTTTGCCACACATCTTAAGAAGGATCAAGTCACTATTGCACAAGTGACATTCACTATATCAATTGACATCATAGAATCAACCACAATGATACCAAATATTGGTGAGAAATGGTTCAAAACTCAAGAGTTGGATGCCCAATTCTATCAACCCTACATCAAAGCTCTTTGACAAAAAAATCAATGAAGACAAGGAATATTGGCAAAGAAAGGTGAATGATCATCTGGAGAAACTCCTTTAAAAATAAAAAATAGATAAAAAGATACATAAACTCATGGTTTCCCACTATCAAACAAGGAATCAGATTACACAAATCAAAATCAAGAAATTGAAAAAAAAACTAAAAGAAGTCCAAGACAAGAAAAGGGAGTAAAAAAAAGGGGTAAAATAATGATTTTTAGCCTATAATCCATAGCATCCAAGGAACAAATTCTGAAAATATTAGAGAAATTTTAGTTTTTTTGAAATTTTGTAGGAAATGGCACACAGAAATGCCGCACAGAGGCACGACCCTTTTTCCTTGGGCATCCAAATGAAGTTTTTCCTGCATGGATGAATGCATAATGATGAGTAGATTCCAAATATCCACTTATTTTTTCATAAAAGCTTCCTATTTTTCTCAGAAACTGAAAAAACCTCACCTTTTTCATGCCTCTGCCACTAAATCTGGACTAGCATGACACTTCTAAGTAAGGTTGGAAAAATCAAGTTTTGGAAGCCTTCCCATGGGTATTGTTGGGAACTTAATGGCTCATTGGAAAGAAGACATGTGGGGCTACTTGACCTAGCTTTCAGAATGCATATTATACTCCTAAAAGTATGCCAAAATTTTCTCTCAACAGACATGGCCCTTTTGCTAGCTGGCGCGACCCTTCTGGAGACACCTTGGGAGAATGAGTTTCTGGAGGCCTTCCCATGGGTAATTTTCAAAAACTCAAACTATTCTAGAAACTAGAATGACACGGATAATTTACCATTCTTTCAAATTTCAATTATGACTTCAGGAAGGCACCTAAAATGACCTCAAATAGGAGAGACCCTTCTGCAAAAAATTCCAGTTTTGGTGCATGCTGGTGCGACCTTTTTGCTGGCTAGCGTGACCGTTTTGGTTCTGGGATGACCCTTTTGTTCTAGTAACTTTTTGAGCACTAAATGGTGGCAAATTCGAGATTCTGTCACCTATTAATGTTACTTTAGGTTTCTTAGTTGGTTTTTGCCTCACTTTATGAGGGAATTTGTAATTAATGAGGAGATATGCTGTCCTAAAATTTAGCCTAAATTGTGGAAACTGTCTCAACTATCCTAGTTTTTAGTTGAGGACTCATCAAAGCCATTTATGATGAAACTTGAATAAAATTTTTGAGCTGATGAGATTTCATATGTTGTATTTTCCTATATAAGATGGAAGAGAATAATTTTCCAGAGGTTGGACATCAAAGATCTAGAGTATTGTAGCTTGGACTTCATCTCTTGGATACATCAAAGGAACCAGTTGTAGCCATATTATAGGAATTTTTGTGCAGTAAGTTTTTGATAATTTTTTTCTCATGTTATGGTTATCTATGATTGTTATATATGCCATATTTCCATATTTCATGTCTTCAGTGATTTTCCATAAGTTTAATAAACATAATTCTTGCTTTTGAAGCTCTGTTTTGTTTGGAGATATCATTTTGTATGTTTTTCTTCAAGAATTGGTGAATTCATGACCCTCATGCTCACCAAGACCTCTCTGCATTTTCAGACCCTACACTACTTCGACTTAAAATATTAATCTATCACTGACTTGTTGCTACCTTGCTCCTATTTTTGGTTGTGCTGTAATCCTTCTGCCATCTCGAAACCCTATCTACAGTGACACTTTCCTTGATCCAATATCATCATCCCAAATTTTCGAACACACTAAGCATAAGATCTAGCCTAAGACTTTGACTGATCTCCCATCATCCCAATTGATTACAAGATTTCAAGGAGAGAGCCCTCTCCAGCTTGATAGGGCTAGCTATCAAGCAAAAGAGGTATGAGGTTACCTCATTCGACCACCTTTCTCGGCCTTGGGTCGTTGTTGGGCATAACAGGAGCCATACCTTATGTCTTTCTCATTTGTAGAAAAAAATATTTATTTCTTTTAAGTATTTGTAGTACACATAAGGGTAAACAAATTTCTATGATGGTCAATGAAGGATAAACTCTGAAACCTCATCACCTACAAAATTTCTTAAGCTGTAGCCACCCAAACCTCATTTAGACATTAAATTCCAGAAAAATATGACAATAGGCTTCAATAAAAGAGAGCCCACTAACACAACCAGAATACGCCAGCATCCTCATGTGGTAGAAATCTTTACAAGGTATCAATGGATGGGGTTCTTTGAGCTACTAAGGGGATACGATGATGATGTGGCTAGAGAATTTGCAATGTCACTTATACCTCTCACTAGAGCTAATGCCACTGCTGTAGTGAAGGCTTTTTCAGTAGTAATTACCCTTGAGAGTATTAGAAGGATAACTACACTCTCCCTAGGGTTATAGTGGAGAAAAAAGGACAAGACTAACAACACTCTTGCCAAGAAGGGTTTTTTCTTGGAAGGAGAAGAACCAATTGAAGACAAAAATGGGATTAGGAGGGAAAGAATTCCATATCCTTGGAATGAAGTTACCACATCATCAAGTATATTTCCTATGAAGGTAGATACAATGTAGTGTATGGGTATCATTTCAGACTCCTCCATGAGATAATATTTGGAGAAGAGAAACCTCCTCATAAAAGATTTAGTGTACCTTATTTTCTGTTATAATCAATAATAAACGTGAGCATCAAGGTACAAGAGGGGAAAAATCAACAACTAGCAGATCATGGGTTAATCAAACTCATTCTAGAAGATGTTCAAAATGATTTAAGAATTCCTATTGCATGGTCAACATTTGTAGACATGTGGGAAGAAGGTGCAATTCGAGCCACTGAGTATGATAGAATCCCTACTCCTAGTGAGGGAGAAGAAGAAAGGGAGGATGAAAAAGAATAAGAAAGAGAGGATGAAGTATAGAAGGATGAACATAATCCTGAAAGATGGATTAGGGAAGAAGAAGAATCACCAAGGGTGTCTCTAGAGCCTACAAAGAAGGAGGCAACAACTGCTCTAACTACCCTAAGTACACCTGTAAAAGAAAAGGGAAAGAGACAAAGGAAAACTCCCCTTTACTTTAGGACAAGGAAGAGCACCCAAATTAAACAAGGGAGACCTAAAACCCCCACCAAGATTCCAATTATCATAGAGGACTCACCAGAAGAACAAGAGAAAGTAGTCCCTCTAGAGAAGAAGGAAGAAGAAGAAACATCAAGACAAGCTTCTCCTAAGTCACCTATCACCTATGTTAGGAGACCTATCACCAGGTCATCCTCAACAAAACAGGTTAAACCACCTTTGACCCCTACACAAAAAGGGAAAATTCTCCTACAGGAAACACAGACAGAACTACAGGGAAAAAAAAATTCCTACAGGAAACCCTGTCAAAGCTGCAGGAAACATAGAAAAAAGATCAAGAAAGGCTGCAAGGGTAAAGGGAAGGAAAAGAGGAATAAATTACTCAAGAAAAAATAGAGGAATATTCCTAGGAGCTAAAGGAGCCTAGCCCACATCTAAACCTCAGCTCCTACTACATATTCATTGAAGGAGGTAGGGCGATACCACAAAAATTTGCCATTCCTCTATTCTTGTAACTTGAAAAAGAGAGAGCAAGAACACATCGATGGATGCAAATTGATAAATCAAAGGGGGTGGAGGATGTAGGCCACATGGAAGAGAAGTTGTAAGAAATGGGCAGAGAATTAAGTAGCATAAGAGATAAGGAAACAATGATGAAATCTCAATTAGAGGGTAAGAACACATGGCTAAGGAAGCAATTATAGGAAAAGGAAGGCCAATTGGCAACTATGGCAAGTTTATCCATGGAGGCAATTCAATGCAGGATGTCAACATAACCATATGCCTTATACCTCAAAGAATAGTGGCTTTTCAGATAAAAACCCTAGCACAAAGAGGAACTATGCCTTTCCAAGACTACATGAAATTCATTGACCTTTATGACCAAAGCAACTTGGAGGATAGAGAAAAAATATCTGAATTCTACCTACACTATTTAGCTCTGACAGATTTAAATGTGTGGGACCCCAATCCAAAGCTAGGGGACTTACAAATAATGGCCTTGGCATCTTGGATGAGTCATGAGGAAGCCAAAGCTACATAAATGAAAAGGGTATTGGCAATAGAAGTAGCAGAACCCCTTTTCATCAGAGTAGAACAACCTAATTCAATGGTTGTTATCAACACTCACAACCTCATTACAAATGATCCCAAGCTTGCACCACGATACCTTACTATACAAGAGAAAGCAATCACTCATTTTGAAGACATGCTAAGATTTCTAGGAGATGAGAGTCAACAAGCCTGCCAAATGAGATGGAACACCCTACCCTACAAACTAAAGATCAAAGAATATCATTATCTTGATAGAATGACAGATGCACTAGAAAGAGTCCCAATGTATAAGAAAATATTATAGAGACTCAAAGTCAACTGGATTGGATTGAAACTCAGCCCACCATGCTTTTAGGTATGTTAGAGGGGAGAAAGGAAGAAAAAGAAAGAAAGAAGTGGGAAGAGATAGACAGGAATGCAGGGTTTTTATCCACAAGAGGTGGACACTACAACAAAAGCCTGGAATGCCAGGGAGGCCACCAAAGCAATGAAAGACATGGACATAGATTGAGTTGTTGATAAGATGAGAAACATTTTTAGTAGGGAGGTGATGATGAGGATCATTAATGGGTAAATTATGTGGACCTTAATGCACCTCCATCTTACTAAAATAAACTTTTCTCATAATTATTTACATGTTTTAATTATATTTTGCTTAATGGGAAGAGTAAATATGAGATGTCATGTCTAGTGGTCTAATATGCATTGATTGCAGGTTTTGGAGCAAATGTTGGCTAATTAAAGTGCAGGAAATTGATTGAATACAAGCAAGAGGGATTCTATGAGATAGGATCTCCCTCCTTAACTCCTCACTCACTTAAAGATTCCTCAATCAAATCTCTTCAACTCGGAGTTGCAAGAAGCCAAGTCATGAAGTTCAGTGGCAGCCAAGTTAGTGACAATTGACGACCAGTGGATCTCGAGATTGGGATCCAAGCCTCCCTAAATTTAAGGAATTTCTTGGTAACTTCAATTGGATAAATCAAGAGGCCTAGAGCCTCATTAGGATTTAGATTTTTTGTGCAAGGTAACTAAGCAGTATTTTCGAGTTGAAGCATTGTAACCAAGCACACTTGTGTATTTTTGATATTTTATTGAAAATAAGTAGCATTGCCTTGATCCAGCACTGAGTTAATTCAGAGGGCTGAAGATCTTGGGTTAGGGCCTAACCCTAATAGCATAGGTTCCTCTTGTTGTACATGTATGCTTAGGTTATACTCATAGTTAGTTGCTAAAATGCTTTTGGTGTTGTTAATTTGGAAATATTGGTAGGGTTAATTAGCTTTCTTCCGTTTGTGGATAATTCTAATAGTAGCATCATAGTAACAAGAAGATATTCCAAAAAGGTTGACAACAAGTTGTTTCACCTCATTTCTCCCTTTCAGGGATCATGGCTTGAGGAACACATCCCATACAACCCAAAAAGACATAATTCTTGCTTTTTGCATAATCTAGGGTTTTCTGCTAATTAGGTCAATATATTTCAGTTTCATAATTTAAGATGTAATTGGAATTTCTGATCTCTTAGGATTTGCATTGATTTCATATCACTTTTGTATTGGTTTCAAGCACTTTCATGCATGAACTTAGCAAATAAACGGTGACAACCCTATTTTCTTCTATTTGAATAAACCCTTCTTGTTTTTAGATGAATTTATGGATAAATAACAACAATGGTGTGTGTTGTTGCATGAGTTTCTACACTATAGGATGACCTCATCTCATCAGCCTCATCCAAGCCATATCCACCCATGCTTGCCAAAAATCACTAAGGTCTCAATTCGAATTCTTGTTTTATATGGAAACTTTCCATTTCCGTTGAGCAAATACAACCATCTTAAAGCTTTGGATTGAGTTTTGAGTAAGTTCCTACCACTTCCATGCCTTATTCCCTCATTCACGTTTTCCAAGCTCCATCACACCTTCTAGAACACTCCTTAAGCTTTCGGCCTATTCGTATAGTAAAACAAGGGATCTTGTAGGTGAACTAGTACATCCTATAGACATCCAGTAGGAAAACCTGTAGCAGCCTATTTTGAGCCCGAATTGAGGAAAATCATCACCAAAGCCAAGATTAGGCCCCTAATTGACCTCTAAGCCATCAGAACCATTGTACTCCTCTTCCTCCACACCTGTCCCTCCTGCCAAAGGACCAATAAAGATTAACACATACATTTTTCAAGCAAAAAGATAAAAATGGAGTTCTTTATATTTATTCATGCACACAATAGTTAGTACTCTCTAGATCGGATTTCATTTTTAGGTTAGTGTTGACAGTGCTAGACCTGCCAACATGTCAGGGGATCTCCTTGATAAGAAGTCCCAGTTAGACCTTAGACTGTTTGGAGTAGGAGTCCCAACAGTGGGTCATACGGTAATGCCTTGACCAAGATTTTGCATAAAGGAAAGTAAGATAACTCTGTTGGTAGCAAGGGTGTGACATATGCAGAGAGCCAAGGAAGGTGCATGAGAGGTTCTAACACATGGGGATTGAGATGAGTGCACCCCTTGGAGACCCGTGATAACATGAAGTTAAGAAGGGAACACACGAGCAAGGATGCATCACAACGTGGAAGGAAAGTTAGCTAGCAATCCAAAGTGATGGTTAAACCAACACCACATTTAAGAAAGATTCATACATACATACACATAAATATATATACATACATGTGTAAGCAAACAAATACATATATCATTTAGAGTAAACAGATAGCTGAAATACAATACAATATATGCATGAAATGTGTTGGCTCTTGTTATATTAAGAAGTGTAAGTTCCATTCATACAATACATCCATGTTCGATCACTAGTTGCGACAACAGAATGTTACAGCCACAACCACCTATTCCACCAAACAGATATACTAGCTCTACGTAGTGGAGAAGCCAAGGCTCATTACAATACTACCCAAGCTCTCTTTAAGATAGTCCTATTGAAAGCTTAGATGACAAAAAGCCTTTACAATGAGTTATGAGGGAATATTTATAGAAAAGGGTGGGGTGACCCTTGACATTTCCCTTTGAGATAGTTCATCTATCCTCATGACTCTTCATCTACTCTATGACTCTTACATCCAACTATCGACACTTGAACTTACACTTGATAAGATGTTACATTACAATGCACTTGTACCCATGTGAGACAAAAATGGCTTGAGTAAGCCATGCGGGACATCACTATGACTCAGATAGCTATTGGAAGACCAAATCTTCAACATCTTCATTGTGGTTGAAAGTAGCAAATTGATGCCAAGATCGGTAGTCCGTGATGGTGTCCTTGTGCTCCAAGTTGACATATTTCTGGAACCTGACTCTTGCCTCCATAACATTTGGGTACACTGCTTGGGCTCCTCTATCCAAATCATTTGAAAGAATGTGCATTATTGTCTTCAATGCAGCCGAACAAGCAACATAATTGTGCATGGTGTCTGCACTAATCGATAAGTCTAGGCTGGTGGCAATGCGCATCAACTAGTCAAAGTATGAGTCAAGCTCTAGTCAAACATATGCCTTTGTCTTAGCCTAGGTGAGAGTCTCAATAGATGGGATCACATGTGCATGCACCAAAACATCCATACTCTTGAATACACGTGCATGGGAAGCCTGTAGAATACTGATGAGCTACAAGAGCTCTTCATAGTTTTGGATCTGACTATGGATGCATGCCTTCAGCTCAACCGCTCTAGGCTTCATCATCTTAGGCAAGTGAAGCAGGGCTCCCTTGTATCTCATCGTCCACATTTGCATGTAATCAATAGAAGCATGCACGTTCGACAAGATACGTGCTCTTCTATCACATCATTACTACCATCTGTTGAGGTGGACGATTGCCTTATGCACGGTACCAAACTTGGAATACAATGCCTGGATAAATGTGCCAAGAGACAATAATTCATCTAGTATTTCCTTCTTCAGTTCTACTTGGGTGGATGTTGTCACCAACTCTCCTCCTTGCTTGGCCGTCTGTAGCTCCTTATCCATTTGCTTGTTCTTAGCTAACAGAAAGTGAACACTTGAGTTAGTGGCTTCAACATATGGTCTAGTGGCATTAGCCAAGACTGCTAGATGTTTGCGCACATTAGACATGATCACTTGTTCCTCATACTGGACAGGAGATGTATGATATTCCAGAGTTGAAACTCTACGTGTTACACAAAAATATCATCACCATGACTATTTGCAGTCAGTATGGGTCTATTATCACTTATATTGTCATCCTAAGCAAGTCTCAGACCTCAGCTCTTCATGTCAAGCTTTGAAAATGAGAGAAAGACATTAAAAGTCAATAAAGCTCTAGTTCCGCACTTTCTCTCAC
This sequence comes from Pinus taeda, assembly GCA_000404065.3. Classification (NCBI taxonomy): domain Eukaryota; kingdom Viridiplantae; phylum Streptophyta; class Pinopsida; order Pinales; family Pinaceae; genus Pinus; species Pinus taeda. The sequence continues at coordinate 14,964 of APFE031376392.1, forward strand.
TCTTACCTACGGTCCCACACCCTTTGTTCATGTTACCTGCAGATCTGCCTGCTCTGTCTATAAAGGGGTGGGTGCAGACCCCTGTGAAAGTCAAAAAGGCGCAAGTTTATTCTAAAAAACTCACTTTGGGTTAATTCTAGATGATTCTAGAAGGAATTTTGACGTGGATTGTTCACTCCAAAGGTGGTTCATGCATCCCAAAAGAGAAGGAGCTAATCCCTTGATAGGAGGAGCTACCCCTTTGAAGGAGGGCTTTATCCCTTTGAAGGAGGACCTAGTAACTTCCCTCCATTGCACTATAAATTAAGGCATTGGGCTGGTTGCTGGGGAAGTTAGAAGCTGAACAATTTTGAGGGTAAATGCTGGTGGAATTGAGACTTCCTAGTTAAGCTTGTGAGGAGAGATCACATGCCTTTGGCTTCATTGGGAAGTGAGTGAAACTTGTCAAAGTAGAGGAGACTTCTTGTTGGACCCTGGGAGGAGCTTGTACAGCATCAAGGCACAGGTTGTAAAGTTCTTCTTTGATTTGAATTAATACAATCAGATTCATTTTTCTCAACAAATTGTCTTATGTGGTTTGTTTCATAAATTCCTTGATCATTATGATGGATATGGTTTATGACATTGGCTTTTTAGGTGCTATTTAATTTGTTTGCTTGTTTTTGTTTGCAGACTTGTTACAAGGGAGTTCATTTGGATCAAAGGAGCGAGGCTTCCACAAACTTGCATTGGATCCAAGGTAGGCCTAAAACACTTGTTTTCCTTTGTTTTTAATTGCATATTTAGAGAAAGATAGTTTTGATTGGCTTGCTTTTCACTAGATATCTTTAGATACTAGGGAGGTCGATCTTGTCCGCAACCTCGACTCATTCTGTGTGACAAAATGGCGACTCCACTGGGGACTTGATTGTTTTCGTTGTTTTTACTTTGACCTGAGAAACTTGTGTTTTTGTTTCTGTTTTTGGCTTGTTGTGTGTGGAATTGGGTGGATTTAGTAGATTTAGGATTATTTTTGGTTTTCATAACTTTAGGGGAAGCCCTCACCCTCTACTTGCAACACAGTGCGTACTTATATGCATGTTTGCTTTTCACACAGAGCGTGCATGCACCTGTGTGAACTGTGGGCCCGCGGACCCTGCTAAAATTTTGAAAAACTTAAATTTTGCTCTTTCAATTAGTTTAGTATTTGTTTAGATGTTGTTATCCTCTGCCTAGACCTGCATGTGACTTGTTAAAAACTTTCCTTAGGTTAATTCCATTGGTGTTAGGGTTTTACGTGAAATTCCTAGAAGTTTTGGTTGTCGGTCTTGATTTTCATTTTGGTCGTGTAGTAGCTCAGAGCTTAGAAACTGTAGAAGCCTCAGATCACCTTGGCTTTTACTGGCCTTCTTATGAGTCTGACCATTTGAAAAATCTACCTTTGTTGAGGAATCCATCTTGTGCTTTCTCTTTGCGAAACTTTGAAAAAGCTTGTGTTAAAAGTTTGGATTTCATTTTTACAAAAGAAAACAAAAATTGGTTGTTTTTTGACTGATTTGTGATTATGGACAAGTTAGTCCTTGGTTTACTTACCACCAAGTAAAACATCCTTGAAAAAGACATCTTGTAAGCTTTTAATTCAAATAGTTTTTTATAGTTTATAGATCTCAAGGTTTGCTTTATCCATAGTTTTGAGTGTTTTATAAAAATAAAAAAATCTCTTTTGGAAAAAGTTTGTTTTTGTAGTATTTGAATGTTTGATAGAAAAGGAAATTCTTGTGAATATAACTAGTTGTCTCATTTTGAGTGCATTGGAACAAAAACTCTTCTTTTAATTTGTTTGTTAAGAAAGATTTGTATTTACAAGCATTTGCATTCTCAATCTCTTTCCTAGCTAGAAGTTCATTGAAGGGAAAAGATTTTTTAATCATCTTAAGTGGATTTTTTAGTGATTTCAAGTTAAGTCTTCACACCACGAGTTTCATCTCCGCACCTCTTGACTTAATCAAAAACCAATAAAAATAATGCTTAAAGTAAAATCAATCTAGTAATCTTTTTATTTCTAGGGCTTTATTACACCAACATATCTTAGGCTAGTGTCTTGGAGTAGGGAGTAATTAACTCTCCAAGGCAGTAAAACAAACAAGTAGCTATATCTTGCGGTAGGAGAAAAATCCAACTGTTGCATCTATGGTCTGGGAAAGCTCCTCTTAAAGGAGAAGCACAAGATCGTGTCTGAACCAGTGTGGGAATCAATCCTTCCTCATTGGTAACAAAGCCAGATATTCACATATTAAAAATGCTAAACCTCAGATTAACCATTGTCGAGGAGCCTGGGGTCACTTGTTGGTAAACCTTGGATTATGTCAAGGAGCCTTCAAGGGGATCGAGCTTGCTACTTTGCCCTTGTGTGCATATCGGATCGTAGACTATTCCTCCAGATATATTTGTTTCTGTTGGTAACCATAGTGACCATATTCTATAGGGTTCTTCCTAAGGTGACAGTGGTGGGAAGATCCCACTGTACTTGGAGCAGATGTCGGCTAGACTCACTTGGATTTTCTAGGGGTTTCTCTTCACTCGAGACGGTTTAGTGAAGGAACTTGTGCCAGTCTATTCATTAAGCAGGTTGTCAGGGTAACTGTTCCAACCGCCATTTCTGTAGTGAATTTTGCGACGTTGGATTTCATCACCAACTAGTGTTTTCGGTACGAAAATTTACTATTTGTGTGTGGTGTGACTCCTAGATTTGGTAGCGCGTGTTAATTTGTTTTTTTTTTTTACTTTTAGAGACCATAGGTGTGATTTGTGAATTTTAATTGTTAGGTGTGAATTGTGAATTGTTAATTTTAGTTTTAAATTGTTAATAAAATTCACTAAAGTTGAATATAATGGCAACTGTTCCAGAATTTACCGACCAAAGAACCCCTCTTAACGAGGATCCTAGTACTTTTCCTTTCTTTGGAAATGTTGTTCCTCCTTATATGGCTACTTTTTCATTACTTGGATTTACAATAGGTTTACCGATATGGTTATTTTCAACTTTGTTGGCCCCGAATACTCCAATTGTTCCACCTCAATCGAATGCTTCACCTCAACAGAGTTCACCATCTCAACATCACCAACCTTCTGTTGACCCTTTACCTTCTTCGCCTAATTTTTCTTCCTCCATTTATTCCTCTTTGCTTGGGAAAAGCCTTGATGCTAGTAACCAGGTGGCTCAGAAGAAGAAGAAAGGGAAGAAGAAGAAGAAGAAGAAGAAGCAAGACAAGAAAGAGGTCAACCAACCAACCATGGTTGTAAGTGTTAATTGTGTTGAGGAAACCTCCAACATGCATCATAAACCAAAATACCCTTGCAGGCTTTGTAAGGGTGACCACTTCCTTATCAATTGTCCTGGTATTGCAAAGGTCTTGGAAGTATGGTCAGAAAAATCTTCATCAACTGTCCATTGATCCATCAACCAGTGATAGTCAGGTTCCTGGGAAAAAGGGTAAAGTTAGGTTTCCTTTTAAGTTATGCAAAGGGAGTCATCAAACTCACATTTGCCCTCACATGGATGAAGCCTCAAAATTGTTGGAAAACCTTACTGTTCCACAACAAGAATTTCCAACTGGTTATCGTAAAATTTCTCCCAACCTACTGTCAACTGACAGAGTGATTGATCTAATTTCTAGTACAGTCGACCCCACTCTTCCATTGGAGAGTGAAACTCATATCACTCAGGTTTATGATCCATTAGTTGATCAAGTGGTCGATTCATTTTCACATTCGGTCGATCCCACTCTCCCTTTAGAGAGTGAACTTCATACTTCTCAGGTTCTTTTTGTTACATCAGATTCCTCTATGCCGGGGGGCCATTCACCTGTTTCTACAGAACCCCCTCCAAGTAATGAGGTCTTTTCCTTTGATTGGAATAGATTGACAGAACCTCGTCTTCCTTCCTCCATCCCTTTCCAAATCATTGTCAAGGTTGGTGGTAGGGACCTGCATTGCACACAGGTAGATGAAGGTGCTTCTATTAGTATTTTATCCTTAACTACTTGGAAAGCTTTGGGTTCCCCTTAGCTTGTGCCTATTACGCAGAATCTAAAAGATTTTAACAGAACCATTAGTGAACCTTTAGGGATCCTTCCTAAGTTTTCTATTACCTTGGAAGGTAAAACTGTCTGTATTGATCTTATGGTAGTTCGAGGTCCCTTGGATTTCAATTTACTCCTTGGGCGAGACTCTTTCGCATGCTGTCTTTCCCTCACAATGGAAATATTGTGACTGTAGACCAGCTTTCATTCCCTAGTTTTGTTTCAACTACCAATAATATGATAGCCCTAAATGTTCCTGATTCTAAAGTGGTATCTACCCCGCCACGGGTTAATTATGTGGCAACTGGTCCCCATGTTTTCAGTTATCGATGTAAGTGAGCCTCTCACTGTTTGCTCATCTTCCTTTGATTTAGATCTGGTAATTGACATGCAAAACTCTATGGGATTATTTGAACGCGATGTTCTTATCCCTTTTGAGTCCCTTGACATGTGTTCCTTCCAGAGAACTATTCTTCCTTCTGATGAAGACCTCTTGGAAGCCATGATCAAGGTGCGTCCATTGACATGTCTTTCTTCTAGTTGGAAGCCATGATCAGTGAGCGCGAGGATAGTTTTTTCCTGTATCAACCTCGTTAAAAAATGAAACAGGCTGTCGCGAGGATAGTTTTTTCCTGTATCAACCTCGTTAAAAAATGAAATAGGCTGTCATGAGGATAGTTCTTTTCCTGTGTCAACCACGTTAAAAAATGAATCAGTTGTTTCGAGGAAAATTCCTTTTACTGTGTCGACCTCATTAAAAAATGAATCAGTAAGTATGAGGACAGTTCTTTTCCTATGTCAACTTCGTTAAAAAATGAATTAGTTGGTCAGAGGATAGTTCCTGTTACTGAGTCAACCTCGTTAAAAAATGAATAAGGTGTGAAGACAATTCTTGTTTTGTGTCAACCTCGTTAAAAAGTGGAACAAGGATAGGTTATATAGGTAGATTGTAGAGAGTAGACTTGAGCATAGTTCCTTGTCTTGTGTCAAGCTCGTTAAAAAATGAAACAAGGAGTCTTGAGCATAGTTCCTTGTCTTGTGTCAAGCTCGTTAAAAAATGAAACAAGGAGTCTTGAGCATAGTTCCTTGTCTTGTGTCAAGCTCGTAGAGAGTAGTTATGAGCATAGTTCCTTATCTTGTGTCAAGCTCGTTTAAAAAATGAATCAAGGGTTTTGAGGATAGTTCTTTTCCTGTGTCAACCTCACTAAAAAATGAAACAACTCCCATGAGTCTTTCCAAGATTTCGAAAGTAAACCTTCATTTCATCCACCTCGTTGAATGAAATGAAGCTGGGGGGCATGCGCTCTAGCAGTCATGCTTAGGGGGCATCAAGCATAGTTTTCTCTATGTTTCAAGCTTGTGTAAAAATGAAACTACTTTGAAGCATAGTTTTTCTCTGTTTCAAGCTTTTGTAAAAATGAAACCTATCTCGAGTCAATTTCAGTTATTTTCAAGACTCGTTAAACTCATGAAAATCCCGAGATTATTTTGCTATCTTTCATTCTCGTAAAACAAATGAAAATGCCGAGTTCTTTCCGTCTTTTCCTGCTCGTAAATTAAATTGAAAGTCGGCCATATGAGTACATTTTTATCATTTTTTCGAACTCATTAAAACTTACAAAAAAATGAAAACCATGAGTACATTTTTATCATTTTTTTCGAACTCGTTAAAACTTACAAAAAAGTGAAACCTTAGAGTGACCTTTAAGCTCTTTTCTGACTCATAAAATATGAAAAGATTGCTGAGTTTTTCTTTTTTAAACTCGTTAAAATGGAACTAAAAAGACGATCCTCTTACAACCCTTTTCTGACTGTAAAAACATGAAAATATTGCTGGATTTTTGTCGTTTCAAATTCGCTATTGGTCATAAAATGACGTGTCATTGATCTCTTTTTTACTTTTTCAGATCAGAGGCAGTAATTACGAAAAGTACTCATTGGTCGTAAAGATCAAGCAGTTCTCTCAAGTATTATTTTATACTTTTTCGGGCTTGGGAGACACAAATTTACGAAAAAGGTTAACCGTGGAGTCTTCTTAAGTTTTTTCAGATTCTCTAAAATTGAAAAACGCCGAGTTTCTCCTATATTGGACTCATTAAAATTTAACACTAAAGGACCTATTCAATTACAAATAGGAATGGACCACTCCTTCTTAGGGTTCAAATTTAAACTAAGTTGGACTCATCCGAAGGATGAGCTTATAATCAAGAAAATGTTATCCTCCTCAAGCTTGTAAAAAATAAAGAGGTACTTGCCAGAAATGGTGGGGGAAAAGAGAGAAAAATGAGCCTGTTTGTCATACTTTGTAACCACTCTTGAAAACGACACTTTTATTCACCTGGGTTGGGAAATCCTTTGCCTAACAATTGATCAAACCACATTGAAATTCTTCAGTCGGTTTCTGGGTATTAACTTTGGGTCAATTGTCACCAAACCATCTTCTGTGTCGTTATGTGTTCAAGAGGTCAGTGCAAATAATCCATTCATATACAAAATATATGTCATCCATCTTGACCATCCCTAAGTCAGTCCTTACAACTAAATTTCTTCAAAATTGATCTATGATTTCGTGTTGTGGGCTTGCCTATGACGGATCGCTTTCTACTGACTTCAGCTCTTTATCTAGAAAGATGATCTAGAAATTGTCAGTACCTTGGGATCTGCATGCCTCAATGGCAGGTTTCTCGCCTTCGACGATGGGTTGCATCATTGACCTTCGATCAAAGGATTCTGTAACATGTTCAACATCAACACATCTATTCACATCTCATGGATTGTACTGAGTACTTTGAGAGCCATTGACATTATTGGTGGTTTCTCTCACACTTGTTAACAATTTACATCATTGACTGGTAATCAAGTGGTTTCTACCATGTTGGACTTCGACACATTCATTCACATGGATAGAATCATACTATTTCGGGAAGTAGAAATGAAGACCCTGGATCTGGTTTCCACCATCCAGGCTGCGAGGAATTTTCTATTCATTATACTGTGGACTATTCACAAACAGATGGTTGCGTCCATACTGTGTCTACATATGTCTATACTTGTGATATATTACAAGATCATTCCTATATCAGAGCAGTAGTTAGTTTTCTAGTCAGTTTTGATCTGAGTATGGGAATGCCTGCCTCAGCGATGATATGATCTCATATATATATTTTGCATTGAATGTTTTTACAGGTTCCAACCGGGCTCTCCACAATATGATCCTCGAAATGATAAAGTACTTCACTCTTCCTAAATGATAAATGAAATCCTCATCTACTACAGACTTCACACTTTAGGGGGCAATCTGTTACACAAAATATCATCACCTTGATTATTTGCAGTCGGTATGGGTCTATCACCACCTATACCAGCTTCCTAAGCAAGTCTCAGACCTCAGCTCTTCAAAACAAGCTTTGGAAATGAGAGAAAGACATCAAAAAAGCAATGTAACTCTGGTTCCGCACTTTCTCTTACTTTTGCCTGCGGGCCCGCACCTTTTGTTCAGGGTATCTGCGTACTTATACGCCTTGTATGTAAAGGGGAAGGTGCGTACCCCTGTAAAAGTCAAAAGGCTCAATCTTTATCTTAAAAAACTCATCTTGGGTTAATTCTAGAGTTTTCTAGAAGCATTTGTTACGTGGATTGTTCGCTCCAAGTGGTTCATGCATCCCATGAGAGGAGGAACTAATCCCTTGTTGAGAGGAGCTATCCCTTGGAAGGAGGACTCTATCCCTTTGAAGGAGGAGCTGGTAACTGATCTCCATTGCACTATAAATTGAGGCATTGGGTCAGTGGCCAGGGAGGTTAGAAGCTGAACTTTTGAGGGTAAATGCTAGTGAAATCAAGACTTCCTATTTGAGCTTAAGAGGAGAGATCACATACCTTTTTGACCCCATTAGGGAGTGAGTGAAGCTTGTCAAAGTAGAGGAGACTTCTTGTTGGACCCTGGAAGGAGCTTGTACAACGTCAACAAGGCAAAGGTTGTAAGGTTCTTCTCCTTTTGAATTAATATAATCAAACTCATTTTTCTCAACAAGTATCTCATGCTATTTGTTTCATGGATTCCTTGACTTTCATGTTAAATATGTTTTATAATATTGGATATTCAGGTGCTATTTAATCGTTTGCTTGTTTGTGCTTGCAGGTTTGCGACAAAGGAACTTACTTGGATCAAAGGAGCAAAGGCATCTCCAAACTTGCATTGGACATGAGGTGGCCCTTAAACACATTTTTTTTCCATTATTTATAAAGCGCATTTAGAGAAATATAGTGTCTAGTTGGTTTGTTTGTCACTAGGTCTTCATTAGATTCTAGGAAGGTCTATCTTGTCTGCAAGATCGACTCATTCTGCGTAACACGACCTAACAATAATAATATAAAGGCAAAAAAATAACAATAGTGGGATTATATGGGGCACAATAATAACAATATGGGGACAATAGGGGCACAATGCTAACAATAAGGGATACAATGACAATAGTAATGGGGGAATCACTAGTATTATAGGGACCTAACATGCCGCTTTCCTTCAAAAAAGTGTTGTCCTCAATGCTTGAGTATTTCAAAATGCTTCTGTATAAAATTCTCATCCTCCCATTTGGAATCTTCAATGGGTAATTTCTTCCACTTGATGAGATACTCTTAAATTAATCGATTTTAGCTGTCGATTTCTTGTTTCTTTGACTGCGTCCAGTTCCAATACGATTTTTCCTTCCTCATTAAGTTCTAGCAATATTGTTTGAACTAGAATCTTGTCACCTATAACCTTCTTTAAGCATGAAACATGGAAAACTGGGTGCACTCAGGAAGCTGGAGGAAGCTCCAATTTGTATGCCATAGTACCTATCTATTGCAACACCTTTTACGAACCATAATACTTTGGTGATAATTTATTATCCTTCTTAGATCGCTTTAGAGACATTTGTTTATATGGTTGTAGCTATATGAATACCCAATCACTTACATCAAAACTTCTTTCACTGCGATGTTGATATGCTTGTTGTTTCATTCTATTCTGCACCAAGGTTAGGTTATCCTTTAAGAGTTGGAGAACTTGTTGTTGATGCTCGATGTGATCTTCCATTGCTTGAACCTTATAATTTTCTCTTAAATATGATGTGATGGATGGTGGATGATATCCATAAAGTGCCATAAATGGGGTCATTTTTGTTGCAGTATGGAACGAAGTGTTATACCACCATTTAGCCAGAGGCAACCATATGACCCATTGTGTCTCTTTATCATATACAAAGCAACAAAGATATCCTTCCAGACATTTGTTTACTATCTCAATTTGTCCTTCAGATTGAGGATGATAAGATGAGCTATGAGCTAACTAGTAACTGAGTACCAAGACAAGAAAATAATTGTGTCCAAAAATTTCCAACGAAAATGGGATCTCTAATGCCTACAATAATCTTTGGGTTTCCGTGTAGCTTTTGAATTGTTTCCACAAATGCAATGAAAATTATATGCGCTTTAAATCTATGAGATAATGCACAAAAGTGTGCATACTTCGTAATTCTGTCAACTACCACCATGATAACACTCTTTCCTTCCAACTTAGGTAAACCTGTGATAAAATCCATTTAAACCTCCTCACATGGGCTTGGAATGGATAAAAGTTGTAATAGTCCTAGGGTCTTAATTGTTTCAACTTTATTTTGTTGGCAACCCAAACATTCCGCCACAATATTTTGAATATCCGATTTCAGGCCATCCCAAAAAATATCCTTCTTAACCCTATGGTAGGTTTTTAGAAATCCTAAGTGCCCTCCTTAGGGTGGGGTGTGCAATTCCCTAAGAATCTTTTGTTTGAGTTGGGAATTCTTACCTAAGCATAGCTGATCCTTGTACCATAACAAATCACTTCTCCAGCTAAATGAATCAGATGTATTGAGATCTTGTTGTATCTTTTGAATGAGTGCCCACGCTTCCTTTTCATTCTTCCATTCATCCCTTGCTTTCTTTATCCAATCTGGTTGGATAATAGAAATGGCACAAAGAAATGCTTCCACATCCTCATCCTTTCTTGAGAGTGCATCTTTCACAACATTTTGCTTCCCTTTTTTGTAGATGATTTCAAAGTCATATCCCAACATCTTTGTGACCCATTTTTGTTTCTCTTCTGAAGATAATATTTGTTTTAAAAATTATTTAAGACTATCATGATCTATTTTTACCTTGAAGTGTCTTCCCATTAGGTAGGGTCACCATTTCTTAAGTGCATGTAGTATTGCCAGCATTTCCTTCTCATAAATAGATTTTTGTAAATACTTTCCTTTGATTGGATGACTTTTGAAAGCAATGGTTCTTTCTTCTTGCATTAAAATAATATCAATTCCATTTCCTGAGGCATCAAATTCCACAATAAAAGTTTTTGTGAGGTCCAGTGTAGCTAAGACTGGTGCTTGGCACTATTAGGCCCCTACGCTACTAGTGTAACCCCTTATTGTTATTAGTACAACCCACTTATTATATTGATGTACCCATGTAGTGCCCATATTGTTACTATTGTGCCCCATAGAAGCCCACTATTGTTATTATTTGTGCCCTTACATTATTATTGTTTGTCGGCTCTGATTATGTTATGACCCCTTAGACTCCAATATATAGAAAGGAGATCTTTTCATTTGTAATCATCAAGAATTATTCATTTATGTAATGTAAAGGAGGTTTCCCCCTCGAAGAGGCTGAATTATAAGGCGTTGATCTATCTTTTCTATCTTTTCTTGAGCTGGTTTCATAACATTTGGTATCAGAGCTTTGGATTCCAGGGTTTCGCTGCTCCAAACAGGTCATCGTGGCATTTTCGTTGTAACATTTTTTCTGTGATGTTTCAGAAGCTAAAATAAAAACCCATTTGACAAGACATCGCCTTGAATCGCAGGTCCGAATTTCAGAGTTGTTTGTACTATATTTGCGGAGCTATTATCTCAGGAATTTGGTCTTTTTACAAACTCTAGAATTACATTCCAAACAGGTGACCTAGGGAAAATGGTCATAACTTTCTCTCTGAGAATCATATTGAAATTTCCTAAGAAGGTACAGAAAGAGAACGGACTGTAGTTTCTTGTATATATTTTTCAAAGCCAAAGGTTGAAACAGTGACTCATGGCACGTCGTACAAGTTCACTCTACTGAACTAGTCTATAATCAGGTGACCGTGGGAGATTTCACATAACTCTTCCTTGGTGAATCCAATTTGGATCAGACTGGTGGCATGAGAAAGAGGACACAGAGGGCTACTACAAATCACGATTTCAGAACTTAAAGATCTGAAAGTACAAAGTTACAATCGTTTCAAGATCAAGCTCCTAAAATCAAGAAAAAGTAAGATGAGGAAGTTTGATGGCAAGGATCCGGTAAATTGGATACCTCAGATGGAGCAATATTTTGATCTACATGGTGTAACACTGTTACAAAAGGTATGTATTGCATCTTCATATTTAGAACCAGATCAATTTTTATGGTATGAAGGGCTTTGTTCTCGTAAACAA
>APFE031376392.1:28501-58314 GCA_000404065.3 Pinus taeda
TCTATCATAACCTATACTAGCCTCCTAATAAAGTCTCAGACCTCAGCTCTTCATGTTAAGCTTTGCAAAAGAGAGAGACATTGAAAATCAATATTACTCTAGTTCCGCACTTTCTCCTAATTTTACCAGCGGACCCGCATCCCTTTTTCATAATACCTGCGTACCTTCACGCTCTGTCTGTAAAGGGGTGTGTGCGTACCCTTGTAAAAGTCAAAAAGGCGCAAGTTTATCCTAAAAAACTCACTTTTGGGTTAATTCTAGATGTTTCTAGAAGAGTTTTGACGTGGATTGTTTGCTCCAAAGTGGTTCATGCATCCCAAAAGAGAAGGAGCTAATCCCTTGATAGGAGGAGCTATCCCTTTGAAGGAGGGCTTTATCCCTTTGAAGGAGGACCTAGTAACTTCCCTCCATTGCATTATAAATTAAGGCATTGGGTCAGTTGCTAGAGAGGTTAGAAGCTGAACATTTTGAGGGTAAATGCTGATGGAATTGGGACTTCCTAGTTAAACTTGAGAGGAGAGATCACATACCTTTTGGTTACATTGCTAAGTGAGTGAAACTTGTCAAAGTAGAGGAGACTTCTTGTTGGACCCTGGGAAGAGCTTGTACAGCATCAAGGCACAGGTTGTAAAGTTCTTCTTTATTTGAATTAATACAATCAGATTCATTTTTCTCAACAAATTGTCTTATGTGGTTTGTTTCATAATCTCCTTGATCATTATGATGGATATGCTTTATGACATTGGCTTTTCAGGTGCTATTTAATTTGTTTTCTTGTTGTGTTTGCAGAATTGCTACAAGGGAGCTCATTTGGAGCAAAGGAGCAAGGCTTCCACAAACTTGCATTGGACCCAAGGTAGGCCTAAAACACTTGTTTGCCTTTGTTTTTAATTGCATATTTAGAGAAAGATAGTTTTTGATTGGCTTGCTTGTCACTAGATATCTTTAGATACTAGGGAGGTTGATCTTGTCCACAACCTCAACTCATTCCATGTGACACTACGAGATTGTAAAACTCTGTGTTGAGACTCCTCGAATGAGATGTTGTGCATCTCTCCTTTTGGCTGATCTCCAAGGATCTTAGTGTCTCCTTGGTCACTTGGGACTTTCTCATCTTATAGATGCGGTGAAGCTGGTGGGTCAACCTCTTGGTGGTGAGGCATGAGATCAATTTCCTATTCTAACTGATGTTTCTCCATGTCCATATCCATATGTTCAAGTGCTTGCTCTATCTCCTGAGAGAAGTCCTACTCCTGCGATGGTTCACCGTGTTTTCTTGATTTCAGCTGTTCTGACGAGTCCACTACCTATATGGGCATTGTTTCATTCGTCTACACATGTTGTGCCCCTTGTTGTACCTGTTTCTACTGCACTTCCCTCTCCTGTTTGCACAACTCATGTTCCTTTCAAAGTTTCTCCTTCAGCTCATGCAACTCCTTCTTTGTTTCCTCCATTCTCCATTTCTCCCTATGCCTTTGCGCGATTTTCCGTGTTGTTGCCTATTCGCCTCTATAGCCATACTTCTTTCTCTACAAGTGGGTCTACTCGAAACTTGCAGATTTTCTCTTCCTCCATGTGATCAACAATATTTCTCTTGCCCTTGTCATGCAGTGGTACATTCACCTCTACTGCTACTGCTGCTTGTGGTGCTCTCCAGGATCTAGCTTCAAGTTACTTCGCTAACCATTCCACAACGAAGTCAACATGTTCATTGGGTCTGGAAAAACTGTAGCAATATCTCCATGGGTCGTCCTCTACCCAATGAAATGCCCCGTGGATCCAGTTGAATTATACTCTCGTGTAGTGATATTTCACAAGACAATGCGGGTCAAATAGATTGTAACTTCGGAGGTCTAATGGATACTTCTTCATCTACTCTGCTTCGAAATCCACATGCTTGAAACTCTGGATTGCGTATAACCTAATGCGCAATGAAAGAGTGGGCCAAGGTACCTTCTTCTTCTAGTGCAACCTAGCTATCAATGATGCCGAGATGTGATATGCTACTTCTTGCATGATGAGCATGTCTAAGGAAAACTTAGGTAGAACATGTGGAGGCTTCTCCACACTGTACATCTGTATGAGGGTACTAAACGGTGAGGCATAATAATCATTTATGTCTATCAGTGCCTCCATTGCTACCATCGACATGCAGGGTGGATCCCATTCAAATATCATCGTGTAAACATGGTGACAAAATGATTGGAAAACCATGTGATAACTCCTCTTAAGCTGCATTCGGACAACATCTTACAATAAGAATTTAGAACAGTCTCCACCGGTGACCATGCCCACTTCAAGCCTAGGAACTCCTGTTGAGCACAAATTTCATTCAAGATGTAGGTGGACATGTAGATTTCTATTTGCATACCTTTGGGCAACTGTCAATCCCTCGTTACCTATTCCTTCAACTGATGACCCAACATGCCGGACCAGTTGCATGGTTTACCCTCTCTCGCCAGTTGGTCTAGTGTGATCACCAACTTTGTGGGAAGGTTTTTGTGCTCTCTTGGCCATACAGTCGACATGTAAAGATGACCAAGTATTGATATGCCTTCCACAATATATTTTTCTTGTAGATCTGGTTGGGTGTCATCCTGAATCTAGCCGACTCCTTTACCCAGTTTTGGAGAATGCCTCTGGAGTTGGCATTGCTGCTGGGTAAGCTGAAGGGAGTCTCCATGATAGTCATGGGCTTCAAAATCTGATACATCTCATCATAATCCTATGCCATGAAGGTTGCGATATTTGTCTCACTAACACTACTCAAGGTCATCGTCTCGGGGTCAATGTGTGAGATGATCCAGTGTATCATGTCTGTGCATGGGAACATGGGGTATCTGCATGCAATCTGGTACAAGTCAGACTTGTGGATGTTTATGTATACTTGGTGGTCTTCGAGGTATTCCCTAAATGTGCCTGTAAATGCATCATTGACCTCTTGCCATTTCAGCTTAATGTCCTTGTCTAGAAATAGCTTGGTATCTTCATAGATCTGTAGACTTGCGGACACTCACTCAACTGATGTTCCAGTTGCACTTCCATCAGTGTCCTTTGATCCTTATCCCTTGGATGCCATTGATCCTAAACTGTTAAGAGGTGAATGAACACTTACTAGATCTGGAGACAAAGCGACATGCATGGCAAGAAATCTGTCAACGAAAACCAAATCAAGTTGGAGGAACAACATAACACATACCTGGGGAAAGACTGGAAGGAATTGCACAATTTCTTCTGGGAGGCTGAGTGACTGGATGCCAGAACTACGCAAAAGGTAGTTTAGGCTATCTGGGATGCGTGACTGGCTAGTGGAATTACGCAATGCACAATCCAGGCTAATTTCTTGGTATTGCGCAATGCACAATTTTAGCTGGCAATGACTGCAGGCTCAGTGACTACATTGCACAATTTTCTGGGCCAACAGTCGTTGTCCCTAAACATTGTGAAAAGTAGGCATAAAGGATAGTTACTGGGTAGAAATGTGCATTTTTGAAGGGGAAGATAGAGCCTTCCCTTTGAGTATTGTGCAATGCTATCTTAGTGAGGTAGAGTCTGGGCCAAGGCTGCCCAAACCCGCCGAAGAGAAAGTGAAAGCAAATGTGAAGGTGAATACATGGTGATACTAAGTGTAAGAAGAAGAAAATGATCATGCATGCAAATAGTGAATGAAAGATTCATAAAATGGAACATCGTGCATGTGGGTGAAGAAAGTCGTCGAATCTGTGACCGTTTGTGCAAAACAATTTCATGCATTTGACAACAGTGAGATAGCAACAAAAAATGAAATGGTACTAGTACAAGCTAGTATGCATGTAAATGACAGCAAGCATTCAAATTAATGAAGAAAACACTCTCATAATAAAAAACACAAAAAGAAACAGAAATGTTGTAAAAGACAAGTTGAGACCACTTACACATGAATAGTTGAGTTGGATGTGTTGAAGAGTCCCAGATGTGTTGTGGGATGTCAAAGCTCCAAGATTGATATGAAGAAATGAGCTCTGAAGTGTTGAATAATTAAGCTTGAATCTCATGATGCACATGCCACAAATCTAGGAAAAAGCGACACTTGGAGGAAAGATTCTAAAACAATCTTTACATGTAATCTCCAACTGCTAAAAATATCTCCTAAAAATCTAGGGATGCTTTTTGCATATTTATTTTTCTATTCCAAGAAAAAGCAACCCATGCATGCAAGTCAAGTTTCCTTGGTCCCGGGTGGAACTAATCAAAACAAATTCACATGCAAGAGCCTACCCAACTGCTGGGAGAAAATGTGCATTTCTGGAAGGGAGCTGGGCTGACTGCCCAGGAGATTTGTGCAATTTCTGGGTATAGTAGCTGTTTGCTGGCCAGGATTGCACAATTATTGGGTTGAGAAGCCCTATTGGGAGGAATTGTGCAATTTTCTGGATGAAGCTTAACTAGCAGAATTGTGCAATTCTGGAGCCCAACAAGCTACCAAACTGAATTACACAATTTCTAGGGGGAAGGCTGGTTGCCCTCCAGAATTGCGCAATTTCTTGAGGGAGCTGCTCAGCCTGTAGCTAGACCAAGTCTAGAGAAACAACTTGTGAGGAGAATGCATCAAGATTTGATGAACATGCTGCCTTTCTGTAAGAAAACCATTGAAGCTTGTGTACTTGACGAAGCAAGACATGCTGCTATGAAAAGTTGGTAGGGAGGCTCCAAAATGAAGCTAAGGAAAAATTTTGGAGCGTGGTTGTAGCTGCTACAACACTTGGTGACACACTGCTAGAACTCCAGCTCTCTTAATGGACATTTTTTGTGAAAAACAAGTCTAACACCTCTGAAAGTATTGTTCAGTACTTAGTTCATCTTGGTTCCACACTAGCCTCATTATAATATGTAGTATCTGCCAAGCTCTTGGTCAATTGACACAAATTCCAAGTGAATGAAACACAATTGTTTCGATTGGGGTTGAGGGGTATATTGGTGCACAAGCAATATAATCATCAGAGTCTTAGTTTCATCTCTGGTGTTTCTCCACTACCATCAAGCCTGGACAGTACCCCGACAGAGTCATGCAGGAGCACAAGCATTGCTCCGCTGCCAATGAGTCTGGTTAGTACCCCAGTGGAGTTACTTGCATCACCTCTCTGTGTAGGAATCCTTTATCTTATTTTGCCTTATTCATTTTTCTTTTTTTCACTTTTAATTTTTTCTTTATAACCGTGCATAACACTTATTAATTTCAGAGGCGGAAGAGGGATCTCGACTTATTGAGAGTAGAAGAGGTTGTTCCTTCATATAAGTAGTTTATTATATACCTTTGACGTGCTTGTTAAGGTTTTCCCCCTTACCTTACTCTACTTGAATGCACTGACAAGGGTTAACCCATAAATAACCGACTAGAGTAGGTGACACTAGTTAGCGTGCAGGCGTTGTGTTTTCACCAAGGTTCACTTCGAACAATACGTATTTTCCTTCGACATATCATGGACTAAAGGTAACAAGTCATCATACAGAGGCAAGATGATAGATAACCAAGTAGTGATAGAAGTACAAGACCTCTTGTACTTTACCCAGCTTGTCTTAAGAGCCATACAAAGCAAACAACAACAAATCAAAGTAGAAGCAGAAGCAAAAGCGAAAGCATACAAGAAAGTAAACAAACAAGCCAAGTAGGTAAGAAAACAAGCATGCAAGCAAACAACTGAAATAAAAAATACTCCTAATCCTAAGCTAATGGTGCATGGGATTGATCATGTGAAGTGATATTTCCAATGCAACCATCGACACATTGGTTGACCCATGTTGGTGAAGGCTTGGTCGACGAGCAACTCGGTAGTGCGAACCAGTAAAAAAGAAAGATATAACAATGAATAAAACCACAATTCATGTTTGAAAGTTTCCATGAGACATAAGTGAGTGCAAGTGCATGACATGTGGTATGATGACTTGTCACGGTGTTGTGCAACACTGTGCAGCTTTGAAGCATATGCATACTCTTGACTGTGACATGCAAGCAAATGAAAGAAACAAAGACAAATTATGTTATGCACACATTCTTGCAATGTAATATTCCTCCAATGCATGAGTGATGGGATCATGAAGTTCGATTGGAGGAAGCATGATCTATGTGTGAGATTGATATTCAATGCATATAAATGAGTGATGGGGAGCCTTGGGTGATTCAAAAATTTCCTAATCGGAAGTGAAACTAACCCCAAGAGAACGAGGGCCTGACATAACCATCAACTGGGGCTGAAGTGCCTTGACAATCTTCGATGTTTCGACTTCATCGTCAGATAGATCATCGTAAACTGGTGGCTTCAAAAAATTGACTACGATAGAATCATGATCATGATCGAATATGGAAGCAAATGGATCACGACAACCACGATCAGAAAAATTAGTGTTTTCATCGACATCCTCATGATCTGATGAATCAAATAGAGGGCTAGATGAGAAGTGAACATATTCATCTTCTGTGTTTTCGAAAAAGACAGATGAAGTATCAAGTGGATTTTCAATGAATAACTTATCCTCTCCATTTTCAAATGATGGACTGACATCCGGTGTGTCCTGCGAGTGATCAATAATGGGTTCATCCATAGATGAAGATAAAAATGCGAAATCATGGATGGCAGGTTCACCAAAGATGTCAAGGAAGAATGGAGGAGGCTCAAACGGAAGGGAGTCATCCTTCGCTGAGTGTTTATGCTGAAGCTCCAAATCATACTATTCATGAATGAAATCGCATGATGGTTGTGCAACATGAACTTTTTTGATGGCTTGATCCTCATTCAAAACAAGTGTAGAGTTCAGAATGGAAGAACACAAGATAGTATCATTCAGAGGATTAGCCGAGTACGAAGACAGAGGTTATGGAACAAAATGTATGTGACAACTCAATGGAATCACAACCAAATCTATGTGAAAATTAAGCGAAGTGATGTTGGGAGGATGTGATAGCTAAAAAAATGTGTGTGCATGATCTCCCGCATCACTTTACAGTGGTGGAGTTGTTTGATGAGGCTACAATGGATAGTCACTTGTAACAGTGACCACATCCATCTATGATTACGTAGTTCCATCACTAAAGAATACTGAGTGAGGCTTGATTTCAAAATTCTTCTTGGGATGAGCAGCTTTCTTAACACAATACTCGAATTGGTCCCAAAGATAGAAAAATTTCATCTGACTCTTCAAAGCTTGAAACTGCAAATCATAGAATCGCTGCCAAAAATCCATAGGAGATTCATGTGGAGCCTTCTGTTGTTGTAGAAATTTTTGGTCAAGATGGTTTGGATCAAAATGATAGAAAGAGTCTTGAATCAGATCACAGAAGTGCTCAAGTGAGTGCACATTGTTAGCTGGCAGGCTGCACAACCATTGATGTGGAGATTCACGAAGTGTGTATGCAAGCAGCAAACTGGCATGTTCGTTAGAACATCCATCTTCCTCATGGAGCATCGAAAGAAAGTCATGTAAGAACTCAGGCCAGGCCACTTTGCCTTCACCATCATATGTGTATGTGGACAAGTGATCGAAAAACTTCCTCGTGATGGTAATAGATTCGGCATTTGAAAAACATCACGAAAGGAGAAGAGTGAAAGAATACATGATAGATATGCAAAGGTTCAAAATGGGATGAGAGGAAACAACTTGTCATATCACCCTCCTTCTAGCACTTGAAATGTTGACGGTACTAGACCCACCAAAATGTTAGGGGATCTCCCTAGTAAGAAGTCCCAATTAGACCTTAGACCGTTTAGAGTAGGATTCCTACTAGTGGGTCATAAGGTAACACCTTGACCACGATTTTTCACAAAGGAAAGTAAGATAACTTTTTTGGTAGCAAGGGTGTGACATATGCAATGAGACAAGGAAGGTGCATGAGAGATTCTAAAACACAGGGGTTAAGATGAGTGCACCCCTTGGAAACCTGTGATAGCACGGAGTTAAGAAGGGAACACACGAGAAAGGATGCATCACAACATGGAAGGCAAGTTAGCTAGGAATCCAAAGTGATTGTTAAACCAACAACACATTTCAGAAAGATTCATACATACATACACATAAATAGCTATACATGCATGCGTAAGCAAACAAATACATATATCATTTAAAGTAAACAGATAGATGAAATACAATACAACATATGCATGAAACATGTTGGCTCTTGTTATATTAATAAGTGTAAGTTCCAATCATACAATACTTCCATGTCCACCACTAGTTCTGACAGTGGAACATTACAACCACAACTTCGTGCTCCTCCAAAGAGATGTACTAGCTCTGTGCTGTGGAGAAGCCAAGGCTCCTTACAATACTATCCAAGCTCTCTCTAAGATAGTCCTATCGGAAGCTTGTATGACCAAAATCCTTTACAATGAGTTATGAGGGACTATTTACGGAAAAGGGTGGGGTGACCCTTGACATTCCCCTTTGTGACAGTTCATCTACCCTCATGACTCTTCATCCACTCTATGACTGTTACATCCAACTATTGACACTTGAACTTACACTTGACAAGATGTTACATTACAATACACATGTACCCATGTGAGACAAAAATGGCTTGAGAAAGCCATGCAATACATCACTATGACTCAGACAATTGTTGGAAAACCAAATCTTCGACATCTTCATTGTGGTTAACAATACCAAACTGATGCTAAGCTCGATAGTCTGCGATGGTGTCCTTGTGCTCCAAGGTGACATCTTTCTGGAAACTGACTCTTGCCTCCATTGCATCCAGGTACACTTCTTGGGCTCCTCTATCCAACTTGGCTGAAATCATGCACATCATTTTCTTCAATGTGACCGGACCAACAACATACTTGTGCATGGTGTTTGCACTAATCGACAAGTCTAGGTTGATGGCAATGTGCATCAACTCATTAAAGTATCAGTCAATCTCTAGTCAGACCTATGCCTTTGTCTTTGCCTGGTTGAGAGTCCCAATAGATGGGATCTCATGTGCATGCACCACAACATCCATACTTTTGAATACATGTGTATGGGAAGCCTGTAGACTAGTGATGAGCTACAAGAGCTCTTCATAGTTCCGGATCTGACTTCG
Source organism: Pinus taeda (assembly GCA_000404065.3). NCBI lineage: Eukaryota > Viridiplantae > Streptophyta > Pinopsida > Pinales > Pinaceae > Pinus > Pinus taeda. The sequence continues at coordinate 37,554 of APFE031376392.1, forward strand.
GATGCGTGCCTTCAACTTGACCACTTTGGGCTTCATCATCTTAGGCAAGTGAAGCACAAATCCCTTGTATCTCATCATCCACGTTTGCCTGTAATCAACTACAACATGAATTTTTGACAAGATACATGCTCTTCTAACACATCGTTGTTGCCATACATTGAGATGGACAACTGCCTTATGCATGGTACCAAACTTGGAATACAATGCCCACATAACTATTTCAAGGGATAGTACTTCATCTAGTATTGCTTTCTTCAGTTCTTCTTGGGTGGATGTTTTCACCAAATCTCCTCCTTGCTTGTATGTATGTATCTCCTTAGCCTTTCACTCATTCTTAGCTATCAGAAAGCGAACACTTGAGCTAGTGGCTTCGACATATGCTCTAGTGGCATCGGCCAAGGCTGTTGGATGTGTGTGCATGTCAGACATGATCACTCATTCCTCATACTGTGTAGGAGATGTATGATCTTCTAGAGTTGACACTTTGTGAGATTGCACAACTTTAAGTTGACTCATCGAATGAGATGTTGTGCATCTCTCCTTCTAGATGATTGTTACACAACATTTTGTCACTGTCCCTGTACTCCTCGTCCTTGATCCTGGAGGACCTCTACAGTCTACCCAACATGATTTCCTATCATGAAGAAACTCCCATTGTGTCCCTTTTCATGAGCAAAACAATTCCCTTTTGCATCATTTCCAAAAAATATTCTATTTATCCCATTTTACAAGAGTGGCGCTAATGACCCCTATCCTCCTCGCACCGATATGCAGGGCTTGCAACTCTCCCTAGCACCAATCAGATCGACTGAGCCCTTTCTCAGTCACACTGATCCTCTTTTTGAAAGTTTTTTAAATATGGAGCCAAAGCTTCCAGCTCTAGAAGCTTCATAACAGAAGTTTGGTAAATGGTTAGGCCAGATGGAGTCGAGGAGATCAGTTTGGGCTCCTTTCCACTATTAGGATAGAACTAATCCAAGAGATAAATTCTTCTCCCATGAAAAGAGGAACAATCTCCCCTCCATCCCAGCTATATAAACCTCTCTTTTTTCCAAGCACAAGTTAGTCCTAATTAAGTTGTAGCTGAGGTTTTGATTTTGGAATAGTCAGCAGGCTACCCATTGTTAGTAGCTTTCTAGTTTGTGTTTAAGGGAGAATTGTGAGTTTGGTTTGGTGTGAAGACTAAAGGGAAGAGCCTTGAGACTACCATTGTCAAGGATATCCATGAGATGCTAGCAGAAGTGTGGGAACCCGTATATGTCAGAGGAGAACAACAACGTCAATACATCGCTTGTAATCTCTTATTAAACTAATATGGATGCAACTATCGATTGATTTCCTACATGAAATGTCATCTCACATATTAATGGCTTAATGTTTCTTGACTTGTTAAGTAGGTTGAATACAATATTATATGCTATTACATTTGTTGTTTGTTGTTGTTTGCTTGTTTCAGGTGTGCGAAGGAAGGAAACGGAAGATAGCTGGAGCGAGGAAGAATGATCATCACCAAGCGGAATAGCATTCTAAGAGGTAGGCCCTCTTAATTGATTCTAGCCTAAGGAAATCTTCAATAGATTGTCTGTTTATGACTAGACCCACTCTCTTGGGCTAGAGGAATTGTTTGTGTCTACACTTAGAATTTACCTGCATCACAAATTGGCAACTCCGCTGGGGACTCTATCCTTATGTTTGATTGATTGTAATTTCATGGTTTTGTGTGAACTTTTCTAGTATCACCATTTCCCTCTAGTCTTCTCTGCTTTTCCTCATCTACTGCTCTGAGTCTAAAATTTATAGTAGCAACTCAGGTTTTTACATGAAGAAAATTTTAATTTTTCCTTTGAATCCTTGGCCAGCGCGGTTTTTACTAAAACAGTCATGCTGATCGGATCGAGTTTCACCAAAACAGTCACGTTGACCCCCCTTTGGCGCTTGTTGTCAGTTAGGTATTCACGCTGATGCCTATAGGTGGAGATTAGGGTTTACCCTAGATCTCAACCAATGTATCTTTCTCTCTTGATTTCTGCCTCTTAGCTTGTTTTAGGCTATTTCTCCCAGTCTGGAAATTTTGATTTGGCTTGGTTTGTGTGCTTGTTGGGCTGCCTTCTTTTTCTTGTTTTTTTGAGTCTTTGGATGGTTAGTGGCTCTAGGACATCTAGCTTGTCATCCATCCCGGTGATTGTGAACTTAATGAGTCAAGTTGTTGGTAAATTTGCTCCTTGCATTTCATTTGTAGTCATCTTATTGCTTTGATTTGCATCATTCAAGTTTTGAAAGTTTCGTTCTCTTGTTTAAACGTCTCTTTTCCGACATATATCACATTGCTTGTCTTGTTTCTAGTAGAGTCATTGCGTCATCGGTTTGGAAGAAGTTCTTTTTGTGTATTTTCATATATTTTGGGATTGATTGTCTTCAAAAATTTTTCATTGAAGTGTTATTGAAAAAAATTCATTTATTTCATGAAAAGTACGCAATTCTAGTTTGTTGCATCAATGTGTTACATTAGTTAGCATAATTGAAGACTATAATTGCATTTGCGTCCGAAAAGAAAAATAATTCTCTTTACCTTTGGAAGCGTTTTTCATTATTTTGTTTTCAAAAAGTAAAGTAGTGAAAAAATCATTTTGCTTTCAATTGCTTGGTTTTTTGCATTTGATTGTGTTTTCTACCCTCCCTAGTGTAAACAATTCATCGAATTGAAAGAGTCTTGTCTCATTTAGCTGCATACAAGATTTTTCGAGTCACATCGCTAAGGCCTGAAAACCGAGACATAATTGAAGATAAACATTAAAATTTACTCAATTAACCTAAGGCGCATTTGAAACCTAAGTATCACATCTAGAAGGTCTTAACTAGAGATGTGTTTCAACGTCTTTAAACCTAGCAGCTATCGTTTTCTTCAGCACTAGACAATGCTAGTACGAACTTGTGCTCCCCATACCATCAAGTATATAAAGGGAGACCCCACTAGGTTGCAATCCTTTATCCATAGGAAGCTGAGTCTGCTACCTTTTAAACGTGATACACCAAACACAACATTCGGGGAGATCGCCTACCCGTACTTCTCGGTTTGTCAGGAGGTATTTTATAGTTCACGGTTACCTAGTAATCCTTTTTACCTAGATCATCGTGAGTAGTCATTTGATCTTTTTTACTCTTTTAGATTAAAACATCATCCGAGCACTTGTCTATTCGAGCTCGCTTCAAATTGAAAGTGATAGAGTCACCTTTGCCTCTTTCTTGAATCTTAAAACATGAAAGAGCACCAGTTTGTTTATGTGTCTTAAAAAATTGTTGCCCACGTTCTCATAACATCCCTGTTAGTCTTTTCTAGATCAAATCGTGAGCATTCCTTTTAAAGTACATTTAAAGCCTTGGAATTTATCTCTTTGTTCCTATTATTTGAGGCAAAGCCATTATTGCTGAACCATTCGGTTTACCTAGTTCCTCTTCCTATCCTCTGTCTGAAAGATTGTCTGAGGAGCCATTTCCTGAATTAGTGCAGTCACTTAAGGACCAAGGTGTTGAACTTGGAATCATTCTAAGCATTTAAACTTTGTCATATCGTCCTCCACCTCCCTCAGATACTGGGTAAGTTTCTGTTATTGGCTTGGAATATCTGGATAATCCTATCCAGACTCCTGAGAGTCAGCAGACCCCGGATGGTCATCTTGGACTGGTTGTTTGTCCTCTGAATCCTTTGTTCAACCCTGTTGTGATATCACCACAGAGTCCATATAGTCTGTATGATCAGCTAGGTATTCCTTTGGAATTATCCCCTCAAACATCTTCGTTCATTCATCGTCACTTGTTTCCACCCATGGAACCTGGAGGCAAATTTCTAGTCTCCTCTTTGGGTCACTCGGAGGTTTCCACTCCACACACTATCGAGAAGGAAGAAGACAAGTTTCCTCCTGAAGGTTTCCCTTTCACGAGAAGCATTCCCATTAATGTTTATCAGAACTTACCTCCTAATTATGTGACTTTAGCATAGGTACACCTAGTGCCTCTTCGATTTATCATAATCTTGTTTGGGTGTCTGGCGCGATGCCTACCATGGGTCCGTTCATTCTGAATTTGACCCCCAAACATACGTTGATTTATGCAGTCACTTTATTCCCAGTGCAACCCACCATTCCGAACCCTCTTGTCTCGTCAGTCTAAGGCACCCATTCTATGCAACCAATGGTGTTGAGTCCTGCCTCTGTCAGTCCTTCGGTCCCTCCAATAAGTGCACAAGTTGTGCCACCACCTAGTGGGCATAATCCAAATGTCTCTATGGTGTCAGGCACAACTAATGTGAGTAGCTTTGATGCTGACATGGTTGGGGTGAAATAGCCTTCTTTCGGTGTTATTCAAAACCTTGCTAGTCCTGCTGGATCAAGTAAGGTGCAGTACCAATAGGTCCAAAATCTCGTTGGTCCGTCTGAGTCAAGAAATTTCCAGTATCAACAGCCTTATGAGGCTCAGGTTTAGTACCAAACTCCTTATGTTCCATATGGTTCCCAAGGAATGGTAAAACCACCTTACGTCCTTCAACTTGGGTAGTATGTTTAGCTTGGTTCAATCACCATTCCTGGTGGCTATGGCTAGATACAATTTGGAAATTTTCAAGGTTTCAATCCAGGAATTGTCCAAGTACACTTGCAGCCGAAAGGACAACCTCTGTAGCAACAAGGAAAACCTTCATTGCAGCAAGGGTCATCCATGCAGTCATAAGGTCTGATGATGTAGCAACAGGGATCACTGCAACAACCATAGGGGCAAACCTCATAGCAGCTACATCAAACCATGCAGCCGCAAATGTAGTATGTTCAACAAACCTCCCAACCTATGTCTTTGCAAGGCCAACCTCTACAGCTACATGGACAACTTTTACAACTGCAAGGTCAGCCCTCGCAGCAATAAGGCCAACCTAGGAAACACTAAGCCTGATATACATATCAACAGGGTCAACCTTTGCAAGGACAGGGTAGGGTCAAGTCCTACAGCAGCAAGCCCCAAATCCTCATGTCCAAGGGCAACAGGTTGAAAATCCTCTTGCCCAAGGACAATAGGTCCAAAATCCTTATGTATAGGGCCCAAAGGTTCAAAAACCATATGCCCATGGATAGCAGGTGCAAAACCCATATGTATTGGGTCAACAGACTCAACATCCTTTTAACCCGTATGTTGCTAATCAATAACCTATGGGTGGACAATTTCAAGGATTTCAAGGTCAAAATCCTCCCTACGGGTAAGGTAACCTACAGTGGGGGAAAAATCAAATGCCCTATGGATAGAACCCTCCACTATGGGGACAAAATCCTTATCGGTAGGGATGGGCTCCTCTAGTTGGACCCGCTTATCGACCTCTAATGCCTTTCAATACTCAATTGCCATTCTTAGCTACACTGGAGTTTCCAAACATGTCTTGACTCATGAAAGATCCAATTCTTTATTCACCCTATTGGCCTCCAATCCCACAAGATCCTGAGTGACTGTCCAAAGTTCCATGGGAAAGAAAAGGAAGATCCTCAAGCCCATGTGATGACATATCACCTATGGTTCTTTTCGAATTCTTATGTTGACGATTCTATTCATATCCATCTTTTCCAATGAACTCTCACAGGCACTGTAGCCAAGTGGTACATCAAGCTCCCTCGAAGTACTTATTATGACTTCAACTCTTTAGCCATGGCTTTCCTCACGCATTTCCAATTACTAGTTCGCTATGAAACCAATACCTATTTGCTTACATCGCTCAAGAAAAATACTACGACCCACATTTCTGATCACATTCATGAATGGAGACGTAGGCGTCACCTGATCAAATTCAATATTGCTGATCAATTATTGACCAAATGGTTTACCAAATCATTCGTCTCTCCAATTGCTCACGATATCACTATGGGTGGGTGCATTACAGAGGAGCACGCCATTTCTCATGTCCAACACTTAGATCTTGTTTACTCTTAGTCTGAAACTTTTTATGAGTTATTACCCGATTGTCTAAAGCCATCATCTGATCTGACGGCATCAAAGTCATAGGATACACCTCTTGTTGATGGAGTAATTGGTTCAATATCCCAAGCCCCTGCAAAATCTTCTTCCAAATAGAAGTCGGCCTCAAACGTTGCTTCCATTTGTCCCTCTCAGAATCCACTTGGCCTTGGTAAAACCTCAGAGGTCCATGTTGTTCAGTCTACAATAGTGGACAAATCCTTGAAAGGTAAGAAGAAAGGAAAAGGTAAAGTTAAAGCTGATGCCCCAAAACAGGGTCCTCTTAAGTCATCTGCTAGTGATGCTTCCCAACAGAAGCTAAAGTATCTATGCCTCATTTGTGAGGAGGATCACTATATTAAGGATTGTCCTAGGCGATTCAAAGTTAGTCGTTTGCTCAAAGGGACCCCAATTGTCCTAAAAGAGCCATTTACATCCCAACAGACCCAAATGGTAGACCAACCTCAATCATCTGCTTCCTCAAGTTCACAAGTGTTTATGATGAGTACGCCCATTAATGTGGCTACTAGATCAAAAGATTATCAAACTTCCCCAATAGCAGGGAAAGAAAAAGAAGTTGCCCCTTCTTCTTTTACCCTGTCAAGTTTTAGTCCTCTTCATATAGAGAGACCTAACCCTGATTCTGTTGTTTGACCACCTTCTCGAGGTGTGCTCTATAAGTCCTCGTACAATCCCAAAACTCGCGCTGCTCAACACTATAATATTGTTGAGGAGTTGGCTCAGGTGCCACTGGCTATGTCTACCCTAGAGGTACTTCAAAGCTATTCGTCTCAATGGAAATAATTACACTCAGCTATTGGGGGAATTGATCCTGCTAATTCCAGTCTTATATGTTTTGATCTAGAAAACCACATTCCACGTCTTCCTCATCAGATTTCCTTTTTCATTCAGGTAATCATTAATGAGAAAACCATTCATAGAACTGTCATTGATGAAGGTTCTTCCACCTGCATCATGTATATTTCTTGTTGGAAGGCAATTGGTTCTCCTACTTTGAACTAGTCCCCTAACACTTTGGAAGCTTTTGACAGGCATGATTCATGACCATTCAGTGTCTTACCCAACCTTGCCATTACTTTGGAGGGTAAGATAGTGCACATCAAGGTAGATATTGTTAACAATAATCTTAATTATAGTCTTCTACTCAGACAGAGTTTGACCCATGCCATGCATGTTGTAGCCTCCTCCTGGTTCCTCGTGATTCATTTTCCCCATCAAGGGAAAATTGTCACAGTTGACTAGCTATCCTTTTTTGCCTCTTCCTCCTTGGGTGTAATGTTCTGTATGTCAAGAAAACTAGTGCTCCTTATGAGAGTGTGGGGGTAGGACTCTTTAAAGATCCTACTCTGATGGGTATCTTTCCACTCCCACCTCCTCATGTTTCCTCTGTTAACATGATCTCAGTCAAATTTGATCCTTGGTTCATACATTCTCTGGATCTTGTTGACACATGGGGCGAGGTAATGCTGTTAAGTCCTGCCAAAATTAATTATGTGGACATTGTTTCAGCTTGGCCTCCGATATCCTCTACTCATATTTTTTCAAGTTCACCTCTCGACGTGTTTTCTCAATTCCCATGGCTTCGTTTTGGCCTGACGGTCATGTCTATGTGTCTTGAGAAGTTCTTTTCTCTGCCGCCTATTAACATGTCAATTTTTCCTGCTATTGTGAAGCTTTTTCAACTGAGGGCACCTTTATCCCTTCTTGGATTCAAGATTTTTCTCCCTCGAGTTTTTCCCAATTTCCCACTATTGCAATGGGGTTGTCATATGACTCATAACCCTCCCTCACCCAGGGGGCATGGGGGCAAAGCCTTATATGAGTTCTACTCTATTATTTGGCCGAGTCGATGCTTACTCGTCATGTCAATTTAAAACTCCAGTGTTTATTTGTGTTGATTGACTACCCGAGTCCCAGCCTGGACTCTCTCAAAAAGTACTATGCTTAGGTCATCTTACATGGTTACTTTTATACAATAAGTGTGTCATTCATTTTTGTGTAGTGTGGTTTGGTGTGTTGTTTTATAAGTAGCATTCCTTCTTATTATGTTTTTTCCTACTTTGTAGATGTCAATGTCTCCTCACATCAGTTTCGCTGATGGTGCTTGCGAAAGTACTCAGAACCTATCATCCAACACATGGGCCATTCATGACCCCCATGGTGAGTTGATCAATCTTCAAGGAATTTGTCTAGGTCAAACAACTAATAACATCACTGAGTATAACATTGTTATCGAATTGTTGTCAAAAGCTATCACTCTTGGAATCCGGGATTTGGTTGTCATCCTTGATTGACAACTTGTCGTTCTTAAACTCAACGGGCAATATTCCGTTAGAAACCCTTTGATATTGAGAATGTATGTACATATTCGTTTATTGGAGAGAAATTTTTCTTACACCACGTATCATCATATTCCTAGACATATGAATACATTGATAGATGCATTAGCTAATTATGTGCTGGATTGAAATTTGTGAAACATGTAAAAAAAAATTCATTTGTATCACAGTAAGCAGGAAAATATAACATATATATGTGTGTGTGTTAATAATGTTTGTCATACATCAAAATCCCAAAAATAATGTGTGTCCAAGCCCCTGCAAAATCTTCTTCCAAACAGAAGTCGACCTCAAACACTGCTTCCAATTGTCCCTCTCAAAATCCACTTAGCCCTGGTAAAATCTGAGAGGTCCATGCTGTTCAGTCTACCATAGTGGACAAATCATTGAAAGGTAAGAAGAAAGGCAAAGGAAAAGTTAAAGCTGATGCCCCAAAACAGGGTCCTCTTAAGTCATCTGCTAGTGATGCTTCCCAACGGAAGCTAAAGTATTTGTGCCTCATTTGTGAGGAGGATCACTATACTAAGGATTGTCCTAGGTGATTCGAAGTTAGTTGTTTGCTCAAAGGGACCCCAATTGTCCTAAAAGAGCCATTTCTGTCCCAACAGACCCAAATGGTAGACCAACCTCAATCATCTTCTTCCTTAGGTTCACAAGTGTTTATGATGAGTACGCCCATTAATGTGGCTACTAGATCAAAAGATTTTCAAACTTCTCCGATAGCAGGGAAAGAAAAAGAAGATGCCACTTCTTCTTTTACCCCGTCAAGTTCTGGTCCTCTTCATATAGAGCGACCTAACCCTAATTCCGTCGTTTGACCACCTTCTCGAGGTGTGCTGTGTAAGTCCTCTTACAATCCCAACACTCGTGCCGCTCAACACTATAATATTATTGAGGATTTGGCTCAAGTTCCACCGGCTATGTCTGCCTTAGAGGTACTTCAAAGCTATTCGTCTCAATGGAAATCATTACACTCAACTATTGGGAGAATTGATTCTGCTGATTCCAGTCTTATATGTTTTGATTTAGAAAACCACATTCCACGTCTTCCTCATCAGATTTCCTTTCTCATTCAGGTAATCATTAATGAGAAAACCATTCATAGAACTTTCATTGATGAAGGTTCTTCCACCTGCATCATGTCTATTTCTCGTTGGAAGGCAATTGGTTCTCCTACTTTGAACTAGTCCCCTAACACTTTGGAAGCTTTTGACGGGTGCGATTCATGACCATTCAGTGTCTTACCAAACCTTGCCATTACTTTGGAGGGCAAGATAGGCACACCAAGGTAGATATTGTTAACACTAATCTCAATTATGGTCTTCTACTCGGACAGAACTTGACCCATGCCATGCATGTTGTAGCCTCCTCCTTGTTCCTAGTGATTTGTTTTCCCCATCAAGGGAAAATTGTAACAGTTGACCAGCTATCCTTTTTTGCCTCTTCCTCCTTGGATGGCAATGTTTCGTATGTCAAGCAAACTAGTGGTCCTTATGAGAGTGTGGGGGTAGGAATCTTTAAAGATCCTACTCTGATGGGTATATTTCCACTCCCACCTCCTCATGTTTCCTATGTTAACATGATCTTGGTCAAATTTGATCCTTAGGTCATACATTCTCTGGATCTTGTTGACACATGGGGCGAGGTAATGTTTTTAAGTCCTGCCGAAATTAATTATGTGGACATTGTTTCAGCTTGGCTTTCGATATCCTCTTCTCATCCTTTTTCAAGTTCATCTCTCGACGTGTTTTCTCAATCCCCATGGCTTCTTTCTAGCCCGTCTATGTGTCTTAAGAAGTTCTTTTCTATGTCGCCTATTGACATGTCAGTTTCACCTGCCATTGTCAAGCTCTTTCACTTGAGGGCACCTTTATCCCTTCATGGATTCAAAATTTTTCTCCCTCCTTGAGTTTTTCCCAATTTCCCATAATTGCAATGGGGCTGTCATCTGACTTGTAACCCTCCCTCACCCAGGGGGCATGGGAGCAAAGCCTTATATGAGTTCTACTCTTTTATTTGGCCGAGTCGATGCTTACTTGTCATGTCAATGTAAAACTCTAGTGTTTATCTATGTTGATTGATTACTCGAGTCCCAGTGTGGACTCTCTCAAAAAGTACTATGCTTAGGTCATCTTAAATGGTTACTTTTGTACAATAAGTGTGTCATTCATTTTTGTGTAGTGTGGTTTGGTGTGTTGTTTTGTAAGTAGCGTTCCTTCTTATTATGTTTTTGCCTACTTTGTAGATTTCAATGTCTGCTCACATCGGTTTCATTGATGGTGCTTGCCGAAGTACTCAGAACCTATCATCCAGCACATGGGCCATTCATGACCCCCATGGTGAGTTGATCAATCTTCAAGAAATTTGTCTAGGTCAAACAACTAATAACATCACTAAGTATAACGTGGTTATTGAATTGTTGTCAGAAGCTATCACTCTTGGCATCTGGGATTTGGTTGTCATCCTTGATTGACAACTTGTCGTTCTTCAACTCAGCGGGCAATATTCCGTCAGAAACCCTTAGATATTGAGAATGTATCTACATATTCGTCTATTGGAGAGAAATTTTTCTTACATCATGTACCATCATATTCCTAGAAATATGAATACATTGATAGATGCATTAGTTAATTATGTGCTGGATAGACATTTGTGAAACATGTAAAAAAAAAAAATCATTTGTATCATAGTAAGCAGGAAAATATAGCATATATGTGTGTGTGTGTGTGTGTCAATAATGTTTGTCATACATCAAAACCCCAAAAATAATATGTGTGTCCAAAATACATCGGTCGCTTGCAGGCCTTATACATCCATGGCTCTCTGGCCTCAAAAATATGAAATGCTAGACCTATGCATTAAACAACATGATGCTCATCATAGCATGTAACTGTTTGGACTATGCGAGTCAGTAGTCGGTAGATCCGATCTGACACCCCCACCATATGCCTTTTGGTACTGGCATGGGACTTCACCCATCTGAGCATAGTCTGGGATCCCATGGGTCAAACCCTCAAGATTCCATGCAATCTCCTCCTTGTTGTCGCTCCCCTCCTGATAAGGAGCGACATCAAACTACCAATTGACGCAACTAGAAATCGGGGACATCCCAGCTAGGCATTCTAGTCCAACATCTGCATTCATAAAATTGAAGTGTCATGAACAGATATATTTCAAAAAAAGTAAAAACATAAAAAAAATTAAAAATTTGTCTGTTTTTACCTCCATCACCAAAATCCTCTACTTCTAAGAGTGGTATGTCTAGATCTCCGTGGAAATTGGTACTGCTGTAAGGCCAATCCTCCACTACGATCATCTGTTGTCTTAGCCATGAGAAGAAGGCAGGCTTGTAGGACATATGTTGGCCCCCCGTAACCCTGGGCATAAACTCACTCCAACAGACCATCCGTGGGTCTCGTGGCATCGACAGATCCACCTCAGTCAGCTGGTATTGGAACAATGGAACCCTGTCTAAGAAGAAGGTCACTAGCACAGACCCAAAGCAAAATTGCTTCAGGTTTCCTGTCTTAGCTTTTGATAGTTGGCGCTTCATGTTAATTTTCATAGATTCTGCCCAGTTAAAAATAGTGGGCATTGTGCACTCGATAGAATATAGGAACTTTGAATTATTAGTCTCATGTGGCACTTGGGATCCAACCACTCTGTTGATGGTCAATAGTAACACTCTCAACACAAGATCTCGAACAGTCACAATCTCGATATTTCCACTCTTGGATTTGAGAGATTTTGGGCAATGTTCAGAAATTAACATGGAAACACTTGCCCCAATTGGCCTCGACCCATATAGATTGACTGGTTCCCCTTTTCGGGGACAGTCCTGTGATGAAATAAATATCTAAAGTCTCCAACTCTAGCTCTTGGTGAGCAATGATAAAAATTCCCCGATTTATGTCCAAGAGACTAATTAGGTAATGTAGTAGCTCAGGTTGAGCTCGCATCCCTGGTGTGAGAAAGAACTTGAGGAGCCCATAGTTCCTCAAAGCCTTCAAGCAATTTGGATCAACTATGGCTTGGGTATCGATATCCTCATGCTCTCTTTCTTGCCAATCCATCATTTTCGACGATTTTATTCCTGCAACAACCATTCAATCAAGTCAATAATCATCTTTTGAGAGAGAAATTTGGATTCGAACGGTCAAATTGAGAAAAAACATGTAAATTTTTTGTTCACAATGCTGACGCAACTATTTTAAAAACAGTGGTGCCGATGACGCAATTGGAATTTTTAGCCACCCCTGATCGGCGTGATTCTATTCCTAGAAATTGCGTTGACTGAGGGCGAATTATTTTTGCCAAAAGCTCCCCATGAAATCCAAAAAATGGATAAAAACAGGAAAAGACACTATGAAAATTGAGCTTAAGGTCTTGACTCTTACCTGCACCTAACTGCTTGGCGAATGACCTCCCAGATCTCCTGAAATCTGCTCCAGAACAATTGGGGCACAAAAGGGTAAAAAGCTCTTCACACAAAGTTAAAATGGTAAAAAGTAAAAAATAATTACTTTTTCCCCTTTTTATTAATTTTTATGAAAATATTAGGGTTTTAAAAGTATTTTTTGACCTATTTTACCTCAAAACTGCATAATGCATTTACCTTTCTTATGCAGCAACAGGTGACAGATTGTTGACGATGGTACTCGAGTCACCTTTAAGCTTTTTTCTGACTCGTAAAAGATGAAAAGATCACAGAGTATTTTCCCTTTTGACTCATTAAAGCAAATAAAATGGGAGGTCTTCTTTCATATCTTTCCAGACCTTTTCAACACGAAAATATTGTCAAGCTCTTATCGTTTTGAACTCGTTAATGGATGTGAAACATCATTTACACAATATATGTTTACCCCTTTTCGGGCTAGGATAAACTATTTATGAAAAAGGTACTCCTTGACTGAAATGGTCAAGCGGTTCTCTCAAGTATCGTTTTTTACCTTTTCGGGCTCGAGAGACACAAATGCATGAAAAGGAACCATGTGGAGTTTTTTCTTTCAGGTTATTCACCATGACGAGTGTGAGCTTCTTCTTCCTAGGTCTCATTAAACTTACTAGGTCGGATTCGTCCAAAGGATGAACTTATAGTGCAAGCATATGTTATCCCCTTCAATCTTGTGATAGAAAATAATTGGGGTACCTGCCAGAAATGGTGGGGGGGAATTTGGAATTTCAATCAATCGTGTCAGAAGCTCACTCTTGAACATGACACTTTCTACTTCGTGTTGGGTTGGGATATCCTCCTTTTCATCATTGACCTTCCTGGGTTGCACAATTCATTTTTCCCTTCCATTTGATCTCTGCCATGTCACCATGACCATCGATCCTATGGATGCAAAAGCTACCAAACTCCAGAATCATGTCGTTGATATGTTCAAGAGTTAGTCCCTCTAGAGTTACACTTACTCCTGATCCTCTATATCATCTGAAATCAATTGCATCTGTTTGTCTCATGTCAATGATGTGGGATACATCATGGTCTTCCTTTGACATGGTCGCTTCTTGTCAACTTCAGCTCATTATCTAGGAAGCTGGCTGAGAGACTCCCTTCCATTACCTTAGAGCTTGCATGCCCTAATGGCAAGTTCTTCACACTCGACAACAGGTTCACATCATTGGCTTTCGATCGGGTGATTTCATGGGTGTTCGACATCAGTTCCTTTATTCACATTCCATGAAATGTGCTTCCAGTACCTTGAGAGCCATTGCCATTATTTGTGGTTTCTCTCGTGCTTGTTAACGGTTCACATCATTGACCAGTAATCAAGCGACTTCTTAGCATGTTCAACTTCAACACATTCATTCACATGTTAGGATTTGTACTTTTATCGGTTCATTTGGAGAGCAAGACCCTGGGCTAAGATTACATAAGTACAAGTTGCGAGGCAATGTGACATGGTCATGTTGATATACATGTCTCTTTCATATGGATGGCTGCAACCATACAATGAGTTGTTATACGTGATCCTTCTTATTATTGGATGGTTGCAACCATACCTTGGTTTCGTTATGATCCTTTCTGCTGGATGGATGCACCCATGCCTTGTATCCATTTACATGATCATTCTTTGGATGGATGCATCCATACCATGATTCATGTGTTATTCAGAGTTTTTCAGTGATGTATATGTATCTATGCTTGCTTATAGGTTCTTCGACGACGGACTCTGATTTCCCACATGCACTTGTAAAGAATTTCACTCCTCACTCTAGTTCAACCTTCATGCTTTAGGGGGCATTTGTTACACAACTTTTTTTCACTGTGCCTGTACTCCCCATCCACGATCCTAGAGGACCTCTACAGTGTACCAGAAATGCTTTCCTATCATGAAGAAACTCCCATTGTGTCCCTCTTTGTGAGAAACACAATTCCCTTTTGCATCATTTCCCAAAAATATTATGTTTATCCCAGTTTACAACACTGATGTTAATGACCCATGTCATCCTCGTGTCGATATGTAGGGTTTAAAACTGTCCCTAGTGCCAATCGGATCGACTAAGCCCTTTCTCAGTCACACTGATCCTCTTTTGGAATTTTTTGTAAATATGGAGCCGAATATTCCTGCTCTAGAAGCTTCGTAACAAAAGTCTGGTAAATGGTTAGGCTTGATGGAGTCGAGGAGATCAGTTTGGGCTCCTTTCCCCTATTAGGATGGAACTAATCCAAGAGATAAGGCCTTCTACCTTAAAAAGCAGAACCATCTCTCCTCCATCCCAACTATATAAACCTCTCTTTTTCCCAAGTACAAGTTAGCTTTTAGTCCTAATTAGGTTTTGGCCGAGGTTTTTATTTTGGAGTAGTCAGAAAGCTACCCATAGTTAGTAGCTTTCTAGTTTGTGTTTAAGGGAGAATTGTGAGTTTGGTTTGGTGTGAAGGTTAAATGGAAGAGACTTGAGACTACCATTTTTGAGGCTATCCATGAGGATGCTAGTAGAAGTGTGGGAACCCAGATATGTCGGAGGAGAACAACAACGTTAAGACATGAGTTGTAATATCTTCTTGAACTAATATAGATGCACCTATCGATTGATTTCCTACATGAAATATCATCTCACATATTTATGGCTTAATGTTTCTTGACCTATTAAGTAGGTTGAATACAATATTGTATGCTATTACGTTTGTTTTTTTCTATTGTTTTCTTGTTTCAGGTGTGCAAAGGAAGGAAACGAAAGATAGCTAGAGCGAGGAAGAAAAATCATCACGAAGAGGAATAACGTTCTAAGAGGTAGGCCCTCTTAATTGATTCTAGCCTAAGGAAATCTTACATAGATTGTCTGTTTGTGACTAGACCCACTCTCTCGGGCTAGAGGAATTGTTTGTGTCCTCTCTTAGAATTTACCTGCATCACACTGATCTCCAAGGATCTCAATGTCTCCTTGGTCACTTGGGACTTGCTCATCTTCTGGATGTGGTGAAGCTGGTGGGCCAACCTTTTGGTGGCGAGGCATGAGGTCGATGTCCTATTCTAACTCCTGCTGCTCTATGTTTGTATCAATCTATTCAAGCACTTGATCTATCTCCTGAGCAAAGTCCTACTCCTACAATGGTTCACCCTGTTTACCTGATGCTAGATGTTCTGATGAGTCCAATACCTGTACGGGCACTGTTTCATCCGTCTTCTCATGTTGTGCCACCTACTGTACCTGTTGCTGTTGTTCTCCCCTCTCATGTTTGTGCAACTCTTGTTCCTTTCGGAGTTGCTCCTTCAGCTCATGCAAATCCTTCTCTATTTTCTCCATTCTCCGTTTCTCCCTCTGCCTTTGCGTGATTTACTTATTGCGTTGTTGCCTCTTTGCCTCTATAGAAATAGCTGCTTTCTCTACAAGTGGTTATGCTTAGAACTTGCAGCTTTTCTCTTCCTCCATGTGATTGCCAATCTTTCTCTTTCCCTTGTCGCGTAGTGGTACGTTCACCTCTACTGCTGCTACTGCTTCTAGTGCTCTTGGAGATGCTGCTTCACGTTGCTTCACTAACCATTCCACAACGAAGCCAATCTGTTCATTGGGTCTAGAGAAACTATAGCAATATATCCATGGGTCCTCCTCTGCCCAATGAAATGCCCTATGGATCCAGTTGAATGTACTCTCGTGTAGTGATCTTTCACAAGGCATTGTGGGTCATACAGATTGTAACTTCAAAGGTTGAATGGATACTTCTTCATCTGTTCTCCTTTGACATATGCATGCTTGAAACTTCGGATCTTGTATAACCCAATGGGCAGTTGAAGAGCGAGCCAAGGTGCCTTCTTTTTCCGGTACAACCTAGCTGTAAATACTACCAGGATGTGATATGCTACTTCCTACATGATGAGCACGTCCAAGGAAGACTTCAATAGAACATGCAGAGGCTTCTCCACACTATACATCCATATGAAGGTGCCAGATGGTGAGGCATACCAATCAGCTATGTCTATTAGTGCCTCCATTGTTGCCATCTACATGCAGGGTGGATCTTGTTCGAATATCATCTGATAAACCAGGGTGAAAAAATGATCTGACAACTGTGTGATAACTCCTTTAAAGCTGCATTCAGATAACATCTTACAATAAGTATTCACAACAGTCTCCACCTAGGAACTCCTGTCGAGTGCAGACTGAATCCAATATGTAGGCGGACATGTAGATTTCTATTTGCATACCTTTGGGCCGCTGTTGAGCCCTTGTTACATGTTCCTTTAGCTGATGAGCCAACATGTTGGACTAGTTGCATGGTTTTCCCTCTCTAGCTAGTTGGTCCAGTGCGATCACCTAACTCTGTGGGAAGGCTTCCATGCTATCTTGGCCATACAATTGACATGCAAAGATGACCAAGTATTGATATGCCTTCCACAAAATCATCTTGTAGATCTGGTTGGGTGTCATCCTAAATCTAGCTGAATCCTTTACCCAGTTCTTCAGAATGTCTCTGGAGTTGGCATTATTGCTAGGTAAGCTGAAGGGAGTCACCATGATAGTCATGGGCTCTGACATTTGATACATCTCATCATAATCCTGTGCCATGAAGGTTGCAATCTTCATTCCGCTGACAATGCTCAAGGTCATTGTCTTGGGGTCAGTGTGTGAGACAATTTAGTGTATCATGTCTATGCATGGAAACACGGGGTATCTGCATGCAATCTATTACAAGACAAACCTATGGATGTTCATGTATACTTAGCAGTCTTCAAGGTCTTCCCCAAATGTGCCTGTAAATGCATCATTGACCTCTTGCCATTTCATATTGATGTCCTTGTCTAGAAACAAATTGGTATCTTCATAGATCCATAGACTTGTGGACACTCCCTCAACCATTGCTCATTTTGAAATTCCATCAGTGTCCTTTGATCTTGATCTCTTAGGGGCCCTTGATCCCGAACTGTTAAGAGGCAAATGAACACCTACTAGATCTAGAGACAAAGTGACATGCATGGCAAGAAATCTGTCAACAAAAACCAAAGCAAGTTGGAGGAATGACATAAGACATACATGGGGAAAGACTGGCAGAGATTGTGCAATTTCTTCTAGGAGGCTAAGTGACTGACTACCAAAACTACACAAAAGGTAGTCTGGGTGATCTGGGAGGCACGGTTGGATACTGGAATTACGCTATTCATAATTCAAGCTGATTGCTGACTACTGGCATTGCGCAATGCGTAATTTTAGCTAGCAATGGCTGCAGGTTGAGTGAATGCATTACACAATTTTCTAGGCCAGTAGTCATTGTCCCTCAAAATTGCACAAAGCAAGCCTGAAGGATAGTTACAGGGTAGAAATGTGCACTTTCTAAGGATTACACAATGCTGTCTCGGTGAGGCAGAGTCCAGGCTGAGGCTGCCCAGCCCCGCCCAGGGGAAATTGAAAGCAAATGTGAAGATGAATGCATGGAAATATTGAGTGTAAGAAGAAGAAAATTATCATGCATGGAAACAGTGAATGAAAGATTCATAAAACAAAACAACATGCATGTGGGTGAAGCGAGTCACCAAATCGATGATCGTTCGTGCAAAACAGTTTCATGCATGCAACAACAATGAGATAGAAACGAAAAATGAAATAAGGTTAGTACAGGCTAGTATGCATGTAAATGAAAACAAGTATTCAAAGAAATCAAGCAAACAACATTATCACAAGTGGAAACACAAAAAGTGACATAAATGTTGTAAAAGACAAGTTGAGACCACTTACCCATGAATAACTGAGTTGGATGTGTCGAAGAGTCCTGGATGTGGTGTGGGATGTTAGAGCTCTAAGATCGATGTGAAGAAATGAGCTCTAAAGCATCAAATAAATAATTTTGAAGCTCATGATGCGCATTCCACAAATTTAGGAAAAAGTGACACTTGGAGGAAATATTTGGAAACAATCTTTGCATGTAACCTCCTGTTGCTAAAAATAGTTCCCTAAAATCTAGGAATGCTTTTTGTATGTTGCTTTTTCCATTCCAAGAAAGAGTAGCCCATGTATGTGTTTGGGCTTCAAAATGTCATACAAATATCACTCATTTTTTACCTATGTTTCCATTATATCACCCATTATTCACCACCATGTCACTTCATTTTCCCTATTATTCACCATTAATGGATCTCATTTATATTTTCCAAATATTATTTATTTTTAAGCATTTTTAAGAGAAATTCTTGATTAAATATTAGAAAATAATATATTTTACTTTATATATGGAAAGTGGGTTGTTTTTGTGACATGTGTAGGTGCCAAGGAAGCTTCCAAGAAACCTTTATATGGCCTTGAATGATAAAATTCGAATTTGAAGAGATAAACCTCATGGAGAAGATCAAGGACAAAAGGGGGTTATGTGTCTAGATAGTTGAGAGATTTATGGAACTAAAGAGAGATTAGTGGATGATCATTATAAGTTTCTTACTCATACCATTGTATAAATATGAGTACAATCTCCTCCATTTGTAATCTTGAAGTTTTTGTAATCTTAGAATTTTGGAGTATGTAATCTTAGAAGCTTAGAGTTGTAATCTTAGAGTTGGTTTGTAATGGAGATTTTGAAATAAATGATCATACTTCTATTTTGCTTCTACATTTGAGTCTCCATTGAAGTGGTGTGCTTGTGGAGTTATGGAGGGCCCCCATGGCCTCACTTGCATGCTTATTTGCTTATTTTAGGTTTTGTTTGATTTCAGCTTTCAAGTTTTGTTAAATGTTCTAATATTGGAAGAATCTTATTTGAAAGTGTTCTTGTAAGAGAACCGTAAGATCTCATACAATTATTAGATCTAGGTTTATTTCATTTCAGCGTTTAACTTTTTTAATTAAATGTTCTAATGTTGGAAGAGATCTTGTAGAATATGTTCTTGTAAGAGAATCATAGATCTCAAACAATTGTTAGATCTAAGTTTGATTAGTTATTGAAAGAGATCTTAATGAATATGTTCTTGTAAGGGGACTTTAAGATCTTGGAAAAATTAGGAATCTTTCTAGATATATATATTTTAGATAAGTCCTTCTAAGTTTACCTTCCCGGGTTGACATTAATTGAACTCTGATTTGCATTCGCATTTTAGACCAAACATTTTGGTGTCGTTGCCAGGGAAGTGCAACTAGAAGGATTTAGTATTTATTTTATGCATTTGTTTTTATGGACTAATTTGTGGAACTTGGTGACAACAGGTTTGTAAAGGAGTTCAAAGTTTGGAGCATTTTTATTTTCGCACATAATTATTTTAAATTCAGTTTTTATTTTAAACCCCCCATTTCTCACTAATCCATCTATGGATGAGGGCTTTGACAATGTTGAATAGTTACTTCTTGGAGAGCAAGGACAATCACCTTGAGCCAACTCTAAGATAGGATTCTCACATACTTGTAAAACATAACATAGAATTTTTAAATCTTGACATGAGCATGTTCGAACTTTTAATCCGTAGATGGCTTCACTGGAAGCATGCTTTTACTTAGAAAATAAAACATCTTTCAAGTTAATGTAGAATAGATTAAAAATAAAAATAAAACGAGATCTCGTAGAATTTTGTCGTAAAATTTCATCGTAGAATTTCCTTGAAGAATTTTATTTTAGTCTTGTTTTTTTTAAAATATCTCATGAATAAAAAGAGATGCTTCATCTTTGCATTTCTATGTCGTGTTTCTATATCACGGGTAAGCTAGGAGCCTGATTATCGGAAATATTTGTCTTCCGAGAATCTAAATGCCCCCGCGACATTGCAGAAATAGTATAGATAATGCAAGGTTTTGTCGCAGATCTTAATTGTGTTTTATCCATCCATGCTAACCTGCATAAATAAAAATAATTCAAGACATTAATATGCTCTCTTCCTACGCTTCATGTGATTAGGAAGTTCAGAAAATCTATTGATTTATTTCAAGTAAAGATACTTTTGCTGGAAAATTGATCTGCATGAGCGAAAAATCATCTTACTTTTTTAGATTTTTGTTTA
>APFE031376392.1:58684-82461 GCA_000404065.3 Pinus taeda
ATTATTATTATTATAAAACAATAAAACAATCAACAACAAACAAAACACATAATAATGCGAGAAAGGCCGAAACGCACTGCAACACCATAAGTCACCAAATTTTGTGCAAAACCGACTCCTCTGTTCATTTGTGTGGCTTCTCTTACCATAAACGGTGGGTGGATCGCTGTGTCAGTTCACCTTTGCTATGTTAACTCGCCATCATAACTACACTCAATTCTACATGTGAAGTCCACTGTTGTGGGAAAAATTATTGGCAACAGACAAGATATATATCTTCCTATAGATGGAAACCAGGGATGGCATACGAATGACCTGTAGCCAAGCTCCAAGATCGAATCCAGCAAATATGTAATTCTGCTGGCGGCAGTCTACAGCCCGTTTCGCACCAAATCTCCAGGGGGGACGCTTACCAAATCTTCAACCCTTGCAACCATCTTCATTGCCCTCTGTTTGCATTTTTCACAATTTAGCTTTACTTGCAACACGATTTCTGAAGTTACTGTTGCCACTGGAATTGCCACGAATATGCCTATAGAAGAGAAAGAGGACATGCTGTCAGAGCACGTCAGGAAAATTATCAGGCAAGGTCTCATGGCCTTGATAAAACAAGAAAACGAAAGAAATCAGCTTGGAATATCCACGCAGATCTGATCCCCCTTGCAGCACGTCGGTTCACTGAATATGCCTTAACGAAAAACCCTCCATATATCCTGCTATTTCACATTTTACGTCTTGTTTTAAGTTTGTTTTGATTTGATTAGATTAGTTATGTTCTCATGTTTGTTATGTTTTTATTTGTATTAATATATATTAATGGTATTAATTGGATTAATATATAAATATATATTAATTGTTATTATGTATTAATTGAATTGTTTACATATTTAATATTTGTTATGTTATTATAATTGTATTATTTATGTATTTGTTATTATTAATATATATTATATATATATATATATATTATTTTCATTATTATATGTAAATTTTTCATTTGTATGTTTGATGTTGTTTTATGTACTTAATGTTTATTTATTTTGTATTAATATATGTTATGATTGTAATTAATCATATTAATTATAATTAATTAGTTGTTAATTTGTAATTTGTATTGTGATGATTGTTATGTTCGATTATATTAGTTACATCATGATTGTTATTGCTATTTATGTTTGTTATCATGTTTAAAAAAAAAAAATACAATAACAAAAAATAAAAGAAATAAAAAATTTATTATGTCTTTTGTGATTTAAAGAGTGAATATTGGCATATGAAGGATATTGGCATTTTATAAAACAAAATTCTGGTGGTATGCAAATTGAGAGAATCATGAGAATTACAGGGGCTGATTGAAAGTGCAAGAGTTGGTACAAGTGTAAAATTAAAAAAAAAAATTAAAAAATTTCCACAAAATTCATGCAGGTCTGAAAATAAATAATGGAACACTTGGAAAAAATTTCGAGGATCAATTTATCAAACATTTGGAGGATTCTATAAATGATCATTATCATATTTTGATAGCTTCAAGTTGGCATTAAACTCATACCGTCTTTCT
This sequence comes from Pinus taeda, assembly GCA_000404065.3. Taxonomy (NCBI): domain Eukaryota; kingdom Viridiplantae; phylum Streptophyta; class Pinopsida; order Pinales; family Pinaceae; genus Pinus; species Pinus taeda. The sequence goes on from APFE031376392.1 coordinate 60,243, forward strand.
GTTGAATGCTTTTATGTGACATACTAATATGCAAAACACGACAGATCTTTCTAATGCCAATCTTTTTGCCAAACACATTACATGAGTTATCTGACACAAACAGGGAGTATTATTTTTCATGGTTATATCTTTATGAATGGACTGATATTAATATCATGACTGAGTCAACTTCAACACTTTGTTTGTCCTTAATCTATTTTATTTGGTGCAAAATTTTTGCGTAAGAATCATGAAGGAAATGGCCATTTCTTCTTGAACACACTTATGTTTTCTTTCTGCCAAGTTTTTTTTACAGGTTATAGGATATTCAAGTGATCATAAGGAGATTACATTGTGACGACAATTGGTCTTCCAAAGACTACATTCATGAAAAATTCTAAAGACAAATCCAACTCCACAACCACTACCTTGCACCTCCCTTTTTGAAGTAGATTTTGAATTCCACCAATTGTAAATCCATAAAGCATGACATTTCCGTTTCCATTTTTCACAGCAAGAGTTATTATTCATACACCATGCATTTTCTTACATCCATTACTTACAAGATTATTGTCATTTCCCATGTCATTATCATTCCCTTTCATTTCCACCAATAAAACACTACTTTTATGTCTATCATTGAGTCAAAGTCCTAGAGTCTAATTATCTTTCTAAAAACACCTAGAGGCTTGCATGCCTTAATGGCAAGTACTCTTGCCAATGAACAATGGGAGTACATTAATATCCCTTGTATACCTTCCAAGCCTTATACATTTTCATCCATATTCAGCAGACTTATCAGACTATCCAGCAGTAGATACGACAATACAGATCCATTTTCATCCACAACTTGCAAAAGAAGCTTTAGATCAGAATTGTAGCAGCTGAACATACATGATTCATCCACTTTTGTAGGTAAGTAAGGTATAATGTTTTCTAACCTTTAATCTTGAAATTCTTTTTAGATGCTAAAATGATGATATTTGGAAAACTTTCCACTATTTCACTATTCCCTTTCTCATTAAAAATTTCCAAAAACCATCAGTTGGAGAGGGGGGAATTTCACACTTCATTTTTTCCCTCATTCATATTACATCTTAACCCACATAGTCTTCCTACAAGAAAAATTACTACAAAATGATGAGCATATTAAATCACTTCTTAAAATGATTGATCTCAACAAAGTAAATAATGATTGTAAACACAAGAACTAATCATTAAAAAGATATCTCAACAAAGTAAATAATGATTGTAACACAAGAACCAATCATTAAAAGATGCAAATTCTTTGCAAAAAATAAAAGTTATCCAAAGATGTGCAAAGTTAAAAGGAAGTCCATGGTTGAAAGATGTTTGTTACACAAGAACCAAACAACTTGTAAAAGGAAGCTTATCTAAGAAATAAATCAAATAAGTCATTGTAGTAGCTTGCATGAGGATATGCAAGAGCTTCAGTTGGGGAGTATGTTTGGGCTTCAAAATGTCATACAAATATCACTCATTTTTTACCTATGTTTCCATTATATCACCCATTATTCACCACCATGTCACTTCATTTTCCCTATTATTCACCATTAATGGGTCTCATTTATATTTTCCAAATATTATTTATTTTTAAGCATTTTTAAGAGAAATTCTTGATTAAATATTAGAAAATAATATATTTTACTTTATATATGGAAAGTGTGTTGTTTTTGTGACATGTGTAGGTGCCAAGGAAGCTTCCAAGACACCTTTATGTAGACTTGAATGATAAAATTCGAATTTGAAGAGATAAACCTCATGGAGAAGATCAAGGACAAAAGGGGGTTATGTGTCTAGATGGTTGAGAGATTTATGGAACTAAAGAGAGATTAGTGGATGATCATTATGAGTTTGTTACTCATCCCATTGTATAAATATGAGTACAATCTCCTCCATTTGTAATCTTGAAGTTTTTGTAATCTTAGAATTTTGGAGTATGTAATCTTAGAAGCTTAGAGTTGTAATCTTAGAGTTGGTTTGTAATGGAGATTTTGGATTAAGGATCATACTTCAATTTTGCTTCATTTGAGTCTCCATTGAAGTGGTGTGCTTGTGGAGTTATGGAGGGCCCCCATGGCCTCACTTGCATGCTTATTTTCTTATTTTAGGTTTTTCTTTGATTTCAGTTTTCAAGTTTTGTTAAATGTTCTAATATTGGAAGAATCTTATTTGAAAGTGTTCTTGTAAGAGAACCGTAAGATCTCATACAATTACTAGATCTAGGTTTATTTCATTTCAGCTTTTATTTTTTTTATTAGATGTTCTAATGTTGGAAGAGATCTTGTAGAATATGTTCTTGTAAGAGAATCATAGATCTCAAACAATTGTTAGATCTAAGTTTGATTAGTTATTGAAAGAGATCTTAATGAATATGTTCTTGTAAGGGGACTTTAAGATCTTGGACAAATTAAGAATCTTTCTAGATCTATATATTTTAGATAAGCACTTCTAAGTTTACCTTCCTGGGTTGACATTAATTGAACTCTGATTTGCATTTCTGCATTTTAGACCAAACAGTATGCAAGTCAAGTTTCCTTGGTCCTAGGTGGAACTGGTCAAAACAACTGCACATGCAAGATCCTGCTCAATTGTTGGGAGAAAATCCACATTTCTGGAAGGGAGCTGGGCTAATTGCCCAGGAGATTTGTGCAATTTCTGGGCAAAGCAACTAACTACTACCCAAGATTTCACAATTCCTAGGCTGAGCAGCCCTACTGGGAGGAGTTGCTCAATTTTATGGATGAAGATTGATTGGAGAATTGCACAATTTTGGAGTCTAGCAGGCTACAAGACTAAATTGCACAATTTCTGGATGGAAGGCTAGTTTCCCTCTAGAATTCTGCAATTTCTTGAGGGAGCTGCTCAGCCTATAGTTGGACCAAGTCTGGAGAAATATCTTGTGAGGAGAATGCATCAAGCTTTGATAGACAGGATTCCTTTCTACAAGAAACTCACTGAAGCTTATGTACTTGATGAAGCAAGACATGTTGCCGTGAAATGTTGGTAGGGAGGCTCCAAAACGATGCTAAGGAAAGCTTTTGGAGGGTGGTTGTAACTGCTACAACAGTTAGTTCAAAACTCACATGTGTTAAAGTAGGGTTATTTTGCAAGCAATGGATGTTAGCAAGTAGATAGAGGATTTCATGTTATTTTGCAAGCATTTTTTCAGTATTTCATTCTTGCAATAGTCAACATTTCTTTTCTTCCAATTAGGGTAAATTTCCCCTCTCCAGTTGATAATCAGACTTCTTCTAATCAATAGATGGGTGGTTTGATAAAACCTAGTGGTTTATCGCCCCAGCTCAACAATGACAAAGAGTATACCAATTAAATCTATTTGTGTATATAAAACTATCACCTCCAAGTTTGTATGAACCCCGAGTTGATGAAGTAAAGTCAGTAGCCCCAGGAGTTGCATTATCCTCGTTGCAATACTAGTGCGCATCAACTAGCTCGGGCGATGCTAGCTTATCTATGAGAAGAGATGTGCTGGCTAGATCCTCTGAAATATGTTACAATGAGGCTCAAAGGCCTATTTATTATTGAGAAGCAATGGAAAAACCTAACCTTAGGAGATGAAGTGCCAAAACTATGGGCCACGTTTGGGTAAATTGGTACATCAAATTCCTATGGTTGTAACCTTGGCATACGATCTCTATTTGGCTATCATAATACTTTATTACAAAGATGTCAAATATGAGGCCAAAAAAAATCTAGTGAACTAATTTGGGACTTTTTTGATCTCTTTGTTTCCCTAAGAACGTTGTTTAGGGCCTTAAAATGACTCTCAAAGTTCAAGACCTGAAAAACTACCAAAAATAGTAAACTATGCTACAATTAAGGAAACTAAAAAATTGAAAGAGACAATGTTTGGTCCAAGTGGAATAGGTGGGTGGACACTAATATCCACCTAGATCAATCCTGCCCCCTTAGGAAGTAATGGTCCTAATTGTGTTGAGTGCCTCCATGAGATGGGGAAACTTCTACTAAACTTGGTCCCTGGTGAGCCACTTGCCTTGGTGTAGGAGTTGGCCAACTTTGACAACCTGATAGAGTTGGATCTTATGCTGGCAAGTGTTCTTGATCTATGTGTCCATGATTTAATCAGTTGTGGCCTGTTCCATGCAGTTTGGGTTTAGCCCTATTGGTGTGAGGTGTTTTGTAATGTTGAATGTGTCCAACAATGTTGAAAAGTATGGCCGAAGGTGGTCTACATTGAACACTCGTTGTAAACCAAGGAACAGTGGAATGCTAAGCTCGAAGGAATTGTCCCCTAAAACCTTGATGATGGTGCATGGTCCATATGAGAGTAGGAAAAGCTTGTGGTGGGGTCCAATGAGGCACTCCTTCTGCAAATGTAGCCAAACTTTGTCACCTACCTTGAACTTGTGTGACACCCGATGCTGATCATAGCATTACTTGTACTTAGCATTGAATCTATCGAATATATCATGGACCTACTAGTGGATGTGTTGAATGTGCTCAATGAAGTTGTTAGCCCTATCGACTTTGGACTGGACATGAGCTGAATTTGCTTGAGTAGCTGCAAATAGTATGACCACATCAATGGGACATAATGGCTGAAATCCCAACACTACCTGAAAGAGGCTGTGGCCCGTTGAACTGTGGAGAGATCTGTTGTAGCTGTGGTCGACATAGGGGAGGATTTCATCCCATGTGTTTGGATGCTTTGAGTTATACATGTGCAAAATGTGTACGATCCTCTTGTTGACAAATTCTGTTTGGACATTAGTTTGGGGATGGAAAGTCGTGGAATTAGTGAGTTTGGTATCCTACATCGACTAGAGATGACCAAAATAGGAGTCTGCTATCCTGATCTGAGACAATGAATTGTTGGATCCCAAAGTGTACCCACACTTGCTCAAAGAAGAGATTAGTAGTGGCCTTTGCTATGATACTCTTCTTACAGATCTCCATAATGGCCATCTTAGAGAATCTATCGATGACCATGAAAACACAGTCAATTCTGTGCTTAGTAGGAGGAAGGCCCGACATGTAATCCATGTAGATGGATTCCCAAGATTGACTAGGAGTAGGCAGAGGAGTATATAGGCCTTGCTTCTTGATGGTTGTTTTGGCAATGCCATAGGAAGTGCAAGATGTGATGTACCTCTAAACATCCTAACAAAGGTTTGGCCAATAAAAATTCTTCTGCGATACTGCCACTATTTTCTCTACTCTGAAATGTCATGCAACCCGACTGTAGTGTGCCTCCCAAATCATCTTGGCATGCTCGCTTGAAGGAACACAGATGTATCCCAATGGCATAACAGTGCATCTTGAAGGTGAAAAATGGAACTTTCTTACCTTCCAGGAGTGTCTGGTATGTACTACGGAATTCTGGATCGCTCTCATAAGGATGCATCCACCTTGAAGTCTCATTCCCATAGGAGTCAAGCACAGTGATTAGTGCCATGATTGTTGGTCAGCTAAGGCAGACTGCAACATTATTGGTGTTGCAATTCTTGTACTTAATGTTCAAATGGAATTTTTCCAGGTATGTGGACCATTTCTGATGTAGATTTCTATGAAACATCCCTTTTGTCTGTATGAATTGCAGGGGTCGGTGGTCTGTGTAGATGACCCTTTCATTCCCTAGAATGTAATGCTTCCATTGGCAACATGCCTACATAATGAAAAACATTTATTTGTCATAGGTGGGATACTTTTGAACTGTGTCTAAAAGTGTCTCAATGTGGTAAGCCACTGGATTCCCATATTGAGTGAGAGTTGCACCAATAACATAGTCAGAGGCATCTGTCTCAATCTCAAATGGTTGTTGTAGGTCTGGTAATGTGAACATTGGTGGAGAGCAAAGGCGCTGCTTAAACTCAACAAACACCATCGATTGGGTTTCGTACCAGAAGAACTTCGTTCTCACTCTGCCCTTTGTGACTTGACTTAAAGGCCAAGTGATATGATAAAACCCCAACACGAACTTGCAGTAGAAATTGGCAAGGCCTAGAAAGCTGCAGAGATCTGTTAGAGTGGTTGGGGTTGGCCAATCCCAAATGACTTGTATCTTGGCTAGGTCCACATGCACACCCTTCTCATCAATGATGCACCCTAGATATTGGAACTGAGTCATTCCAAAAGTTCATTTATCTAGATTGGCACACAACTTGTGTAGTTGCAGGGTTTGGAGGACTTGTCGAATATGGTGGAGGTGCTCTTCCTAACTCTAGCTGAAAATCAAGATGTCATCTAAATACACCACCATGAATGCATTGGTGAAGGGTCGTAAGATGTAATCCATCAATCTCATGAAGGTTGTAGAGGCATTTGTCAACCTGAAAGGAATGACACACCATTTGGAAAGGCCCTACATAGATTTGAAGGTAGTCTTCCACACATCGGAGGGTTTGATAGGCACCTGGTGATAACCAAACTTCTACTCGATCTTACTGAAATATTTGGCCCCCTTGAGCTAGTTCAAAAGGTCATCAATCCGTGGGATTGGGTACCTATTCTGGAAATTGATATTGTTCAATGCCCGATAGTCAATACAGAGTCTCTAGGTCCCATCCTTCTTATGTACTAATACAATCGAGCTCCCACAGGCTCATGAGCTTGGATTGATGTTCCCTTTATGCAATAGCTCCTGAATTAGTCTCTCGATCTCATCATTCTCCAGAACACCATGCCGATAGATCAATCTATTGGATAGTGGCACACTCGGGGTCATATCGATGGAGTGCTTTACTTGATAGTGTAGATGCACCACCGTAGGTGAGGCGAAAATGTCCCTGTACTCTTCCACAAACATATCCATCTTTTGTTTTTGTGTGGAGGAGCCCTGTTTGGAAGCCATGGCCACAATCTTTTTCTTGCTATGTGGGCAAATCATAAGGAATTTTTTTCCTAGTCCGTGAAATGATCTTACTGCCTTGCTTTGCAGAGATCAAAGAGATGGCAGTAGGAGGGGCTACCTTTGGTATCCTGTACAACTTATTGCCTAAAGTAATAATAAAAAAACAAGGTCTAAACTCATATACAACATGTCACTTCCATAAGTATGTTGTCCTAATAATACATCACAAACTTCAAGAGGAGAAACATCACACAGTACCTCATCTGTGAAGGGCTTGATGCTGTAGGGAAGGTGACACTACTCGATGATGTAGATATCTCCTCCTTGGTAAAGCCACCTGATGGTGTCTGGATGCACATGTTTGGGGGCACCTTTCCCTTGTTTCAAATTCACAAATCTAAAGTATCGCTTGTTCTGCTTAAACTTCTACTCAATCTTGACAGTGTATTGGTACGTCGTGCCAAGTGAGGATATGTACAAGAACTCCATCCTGTCCTGGATGTATATGTTTAGACAGTCGCAGTACTTGAGTTCAAATGTCATGTAGAATACTTGATACCCAACTTGGTGCAAGGGTATGAAAAACATTGGTAAAATTTGAGACGTCTTGGTCCCTTCCCTACCGCAGCGTGGTCCACTTTATGTATTTATTGTCATAGCTCCAGAATGGTTAGTACTGCTCCTTCATGGTGTCCCAAAATGAATTCCAAGTGGGTATGGTTGAAAATAGTGAGGGTGTACTTTCCTCCTTCTTCTCACAATAGGTTTCCCACCAATACTTGATGAGGGGGGCAACTTTGAGAAGTGCAAAAGTAATGCTTTCCCGGCTGGGAAAATTATGAACATAAAAATATACTTATAGTAGATTTAACCATTTATCTACGACATCTACATCATCTAACCTTCAAATATGGGGATGTAAATTTAACTTTTACCTTAAAGGAAGTGGCACTTCTAGAGTGGCTGTTGGAAGAAGATGCATTGTATTCGGGTAATCGCGAAAGGATGTGAGAAAATTTGTCTATCATTGCATTCCTTTATCACTCGAGGGATTCTTCGAGCAAGATTTTGAAAGGATCTCTTTCCCCCTTCTCTTTATTCTCTTCCACCATGAGAGGTCGTCGGGATTTGCGAGGCTAGTATTGCAAAGGTTCGACTAGTTCGAGCCCTAACTCCTTATATCCCAACCTCGTTGGGAACATGCAAATAAAAACAAAGAAAGAGAAGACCACTCTGATACCATTGATCTGAACTTAAATAGGAACACAAAAAATCACATATATAACCATAAATACAAAGATGCAGCAGAAATAACACTTCATTTCATTAATATCAAATATTGAAATATGCTTACAAACAAAATGGAAATAAACTAGCTTGAGTGATGGTAGCTTATCTTTGAGAAGAGATGTGGTGGCTACAGGCCTCTAAATTATGTTACCGTGAGGCTCAAAGGCCTATTTATCATTGATAAACAATGGAAAACCCTAAACATAAAAAAACCTAACCCTAGGAGATGAAATGTCAAAACTGTGGGCTCAATTTAGGTAAATTGGTGCATTAACTTCTCGGGGTCATAATTTTGGCATACGATCCCTGTTTGGCTATCATAATACCTCATTTTTTTAATATCAAAGAGGAGGCTGAAAAGAAATCAATGAGACAATTTGATGATTTTTTAGTCTCTCCATTTTCCCTTAAAACGTTTTTTAGGGCCTCAAAACGGCTTCGAAAGTTCAGGACCCAAAAAACGGCCAAATATAGTAATTTGTGCTACAATTAAGGAAACTAAAAAACCGAAAGAGACAATGTTGGGGGTCCAAGTGGAATTGGCAGGTGGCCACCAATATCGACATGGATCAGACAGTCCGCCATAATGACAAAATAAGATATGTCATGTTCCTTGGTTAGTTGAAGTCTCGTGACAAGGCCATACATCTTTACTAGGTTGTTTGATCTCTGTCCCAAGCCCCAAGTGAACTTGATTTCTAGATATCTGTCAAGATGTATTAAAATTGCTCCCCCTCCTACCACCCGTGGGTTCGTTTTAGAGGCACTATTAAAGAAACAAATCCATTTCCTCTTACAGGCTTGCCAATCTTTGAATTCTATTTCATTAAGGCGAAGTTTCCAAGTCACACAGGCCCAACAATTGGAAGAGGAAGGGAGAGGTATGCTAGGAAACATATTCAACAATAAATCCATGTAGTGGCTTTTTTGACCATCATGAAGAGGATATAGTTCCTTTAATTCCCACCTATTAGCTTCCACGTCTAAGGAAAGAGATTTAGATGTTGTGGTCCAAGATGAGATTGAAACATTCTTGAATATTTTACTATTCTGAGAGGGCCAAATTTTCCAATAGATGACTTTTGGTAGGGAGGTCCAAATCCATTTAAAGCCTGGTTTACTAGAGAAGGATCGAATAAATAATTTGTGCCAATTTATGATGAGCCCAGAGATATCATTGGGCATGCTCATGCGAGTAGAAAAAGGACCCAAAGCAATAATCCAAACTTGAAGATAATACTGGTGTTACAAAACATTTTGTCACTGTCCCTGTACTCCTTGTTCACGATCCTAGAGGACCTCTATAGTGTTCCTAACATGTTTTCCTATCATGAAGAAACTCCCATTGTGTCCCTATTCATGAGCAGAAAAATTTCCTTTTGCATCATTTCCCAAAAATCTTTTGTTTATCCAAGTTTACAAGACCGACGATAATGACCCATTTCCTCCTCGCACCGATATGTAGGGTTTACATATGTCCCTAGTGCTAATCGGAAAGATTGAGCCGTTTCTCATTCATGTAGATCCTATTTTGGAATTTTTTTTAAATATGGAGCTGAAGCTTCCAGCTCTAGAAGCTTCGTAACGAAAGTTTGGTAAATGGTTAGGTCGGATGGAGTCGAAGAGGTCAGTTTGGTCTCCTTTCCCCTATTAGGATGGAACTAATCCAAGAGATAAGGCCTTCTCCAATGAGAAGAGGAACCATCCCCCTTCATCCCTGCTATATACACTTCTCTTTTTCCCAAGCACAAGTGAGATTTTAGTCCTAATTAAGTTTTGGCTGAGGTTTTGATTTTGGAGTAGTCAGCAAGCTATCCATAGTTTGTAGCTTTCTAGTTTGTGTTTAAGGGAGAATTGCGAGTTTGGTTTGGTGAGAAGACTAAAGGGAAGAGCCTTGAGACTACCATTTTTGAGGCTGTCCATGAGGTGCTAGTAGAAGTTAGGTCCTCCTTCAACACGGTCACTTCCTGTCGACTTCAGCTCATTATCCAAGAAGTTAAACAAGAGACTCCCTTCCAGTACCTTAGAGCTTGCATGCCATAATGGCAAGTTCTTTGCACTTGATGACAAGTTCAAATCATTGGCTTTCGATCGGATGATTTCTCAGGTGTTCAACATCAATTCCTTTATTCACATTCCGTGAACTGTTCTGCTAGTACCTTGAGAGCCATTGTCATTATTGGTGGTTTATCTCACGCTTGTTAACAGTTCACATCATTGATCGCTAATCAAGTGACTTCTTAGCATTTTTGACTTCAACACATTCATTTACATGTTGGGATTTGTACCTTGATCGAGTTGTTTGGAGCACAAGACCCTAGGCTAAGATTACATTAATTCCAGGTTGCGAGGCGATGTGACATGATCATATACATGTATCTTTTAGATGGGTGGCTGTGACCATACCATGAGTTTTTATATGTGATCCTTCTCATTATTGGATGGTTGTGACCATACCTTGGTTTTTTTATGATCCTTTATGTTGGATGGCTATGCCCATGCCTTAGATCCATTTACATTATGATTCTCTCGATGGCTGCATCCATACCATGATTGATGTATTATTCAGAGTTTTTTAGTGATGTATATGTATCTATGCTTACTTACAGGTTCTCTGATGATGGATTCTGGTTCCCCACACGCACTTATAAAGCATTTCACTCCTCACTCTCCGAACTAGAGTGAGGAGTGAAATGCTTTACAAGTGCATGTGGGGAACCAGTGTTCGTCGTCGGAGAACCTATAAGCAAGCATATATACATATACATCACTGAGAAACTCTGAATAATACATCAATCATGGTACGGATGCAGCCATCCAGAGAATTATCATGTAATGCTTTCCTATCATGAAGAAACTCCCATTATGTCCCTCTTCATCAGTAGAACAATTCCCTTTTGCATCATTTCCCAAAAACATTATGTTTATCCTAGTTTAGAAGACCGGTGCTAATGACCCATATCCTCCTCGCGCTAATATGCAGGGTTTACAGTTGTCCCTAGCACCGATCAGATTGACTAATCCCTTTCTCAGTTGCACCGATCCTCTTTTGGATTTTTTTTTAAAAATGGAGTCGAAGCTTCTAGCTCTAGAAGTTTTGTAACAGAAGTTTGGTAAATTTTTAGGCCATATGGAGTCGAAGAGGTCAGTTTGAGATCCTTTCCCCTTATAGGATGGAACTAATCCAATAGATAAGGCCTTCTCCCATGAGAAGAGGAACCATCTCCCATCCATCTCAGTTATATAAACCTCTCTTTTTCCCAAGCACAACTGAGCTTTTAGTCATAATTAAGTTCTTATTGAGGTTTTGATTTTGGAGTAGTCAGCGAGATACCCAGAGTTTGTAGCTTTCTAGTTTGTGTTTAAGGAAGAATTGTGAGTTTAGTTTGGTGTGAAGACTAAAGGGAAGAGCCTTGAGATGACCTTTGTTGAGGTTGTCCATGAGGTGCTAGCAGAAGTGTACGAACTTGGATATGTTGGAGGAGAACAACAATTTCAAGACATCGATTGTAATCTCTTCTTGAACTAATATAGATGTAACTATCAATTGATTTCCTACATGAAATCTCATCTCACATGTTTATGGCTTAATTTTTCTTGACCTGTTAAGTAAGTTGAATACAATATTGTATGCTATCACATTTGTTGTTTGTTGTTGTTTGCTTGTTTCAGGTGTGTGGAGGAAGGAAACAAAAGATAGCTGGAGTGAGGAAGCAGGATCATCACCAATTGGAATAGCATTCTAAGAGGTAGGCCTTCTTGATTGATTCTAGCCTAAGGAAATATTCCATAGATTGTCTATTTGTGAATAGACCCGCTCTCTCGGGCTAGAGGAATTCTTTATGTCCGCACTTAGAATTTACCTGCATCAGAAATTGGTGACTCCACTAGGGAACCAATCCTTCCGTTTGATTGATTATAATTTCATGGTTTTGTGTGAAATTTTCTAGTATCACTATTTCCCTCTAATGTTCTCTACTTTGCTTGGTTTACTGCTCTAATTCTAAAATTTACAGTAGCAAGTCTGGTTTTTACCTGAAGAAATTTTTATTTTTTCCTTTGAATCATTGACCAGCATGGATTTTCTAAAACAATCACGCCGATCAGATCGAGTTTCACCAAAACAGTCACACCAACCCCCCTCTAGCGCTTGTTGTCAGTTAGGTAGTCACGCCGATGCCTGTAGGTGGAGATTAGGGTTTGCCCCAGATATCAACTAGTGTGTCTTTCTCTCTTGATTTTTGCCTCTTAGCTTGTTTTAGGCTATTTTTCCCTGATTGGAAATCTTGATTTGGGTTGGTTTGTGTGCTTGTTGGTTTACCTTCTTTTGCTTGATTTCTTGAGTCTTTGGATGGTTCGTGGCTTTAGGAAATCTAGCTTGTCATCCATCCTGCTAAAAATGAATTCAGTGAGTCAAGTTGTTGGTAAATTTACTCGCATTTCATTTGTATTTATTTTATTGCTTTGATCTCCATCATTCAAGTTTGAAAAGTTTCGTAAATGTTTCTTTTCCGACATAGATCACATTTATTGTCTTGTTTTTGGTAGAGTCATTGCATCATTAGTTTGGAAGAAGTTCTTTTTGTGTCTTTTCATTTGTTTCAAGATTGATTGTCTCAAAAACATTTTCATTGAAGTTTTTTGAAAAAAATTCATTTTTTGTCATTTCATGAAAAGTATACAATTCTAGTTTGCTACATCAATATGTTACGTTAGTTAGCATCATTGAAAACTAGAGTTGCATTTGCATTTGAAAAGTAAAAGAATTCTCTTTTCCTTTGAAAGGACTGCTTGAAGTGCACTTGTTAGGAAAATATTAATTGGGAAGGGTTTTTCATTATTTTGTTTTCAAAAATTAAAGTAGTGAAAAAATCATTTTGTTTTTAGTTGCTTGGTTGCTTGCATTTGATTGTGTTTTCTACCCTCTCTAGTGTAAACAATTCATCGAATTGAATGATTCTTGTCTCATTTAGCTGCATACAGGATTTTTCGAGACGCATCGCTAAGGCTTGAAAATCGAGACATAATTCAAGGTAAATTTTAAATGAACTCAATTAACCTAAGGCACATTTGAAACCTAACGATCACATCTAGAAGGTCTAGGCTAGAGATGTGTTATGACGTCTTTAAACCTAGTAGTTGTCGTTCACTTCGGCACTAGACAACGCTAGTACAGATTTGTGCTCCACATACTGTCGAGTATATAAAGGGAGACCCCACTAGGCTGCAATCCTTTATCCATAGGAAGTTGAGTCTGCTGCCTTGTAAACATGATACACCAAACATAGAATTTGAGGAGATCGCTTGACCATATTTCTCGGTTCGCTGGGAGGTATTCTACAGTTCACAGTTACCTGGTAATCCTTTTTACCTAGATCATCCTTAGTAGTCATTTGATATTTTTGACTCTTTAATATTAAAAGATCATCCGAGCACTTTTCCTTTCGAGCTCGCTTCAAATCGAAAGTGATAGAGTCACCTTTGCCTCTTTCTCAACTCTTAAAACATGAAAGAGCACCAGTTTGTTTATGCATCTTAAAAAAATGTTGCCCACGATCTCATAACATCCTTGTTAGTCTTTTCCAGACCAAATCATGAGAATTCCTTTTAAAGTACATTTAAAGCCTTGGAATTTATCTCTTTGTTCCTGTTATTTGAGGCAAAGCCATCGTGTCTGAACCATCTAGTTCACCTAGTTCCTCTTCCTCTCCTCCGTTTGAAAGATTATCTAAGGAGTCATTTAAATTACCATAGTCACTTGAAGACCAAGGTGTTGAACTTGGAATTGTTCTAAGAATTCAACCATTTTCATCTCATCCTCCACATCCCTCAAATACTGGGTCACTTTCTAATATTGGCCCGGAATCTCCAGATAATCCTATCCACACTCTCGAGAGTCAGTTGATCCCTGATAGTCAGATTGGACTAGATGTTTATCCTTTGAATCCTTTGTTTGACACTTTTGTGATATCACCGTAGCTTCCGTACAGTCCGTACAATAAGCCGAGTATTCCTTTGGAATTATCCCCTCGAACATCTTCGGTCATTCGTCGTCGCTTGTTTCCACCCATGGAACCTGAATGCGAATTTCCAGTCTCCTCTCTGGGTCACTCAGAGGTTTCCACTCCACACATTGTCAGAAAGGAAGAAGATCAGTTTCCTTCGAAAGGTTTCCCCTTCATAGGAAGCATTCCCATCAGTGTTTATCGAAACTTACCTCCTAATTATGTGACTTTAGGGTAGTTGGTCTTAGGTACATCTAGTGCCTCTTCACTTTATCATAATCATGTTTGGGTGTCTAGCGTGATGCCTACCACGGGTCCATTCATTTTGAATCTGATCCCACTACAAACGTTGATTTCTGTAGTTACTTCAGTCTCGGGACAACCCACCATTCCGAACCCTCTTGTCTCATCAGTCAAAGTCACATGTCTGGTACAACCGAAGGTCTCGAGTCCTGCCCCTATTAGTCCTTCAGTCCCTCTAGTAAGTGGACAAGTTGTGCCACCATCTGGGGGAAAAAATCTGAATGTTTCTATGGTGTCGGGAACAACTAATGTGAGTAGCTCACATGGCCACACGATTGGGGTGAACTAGCCTTTTTCTAGTGTTATTCAAAACCTTGTTGGTCCTATTGGATCAAGTCATGTCTAGTACCAACAGGTCCAAAATCCTGTTGGTCCATCTAGGTCAAGAAATTTCCACTATCAACAGCCTTATGAGGCTTAGGTTCAGTACCAAACTCCTTATGTTCCATATGCTTCCCAAGGAATGGTCAATCCACCTTACATCCTTCAGCCCAGGCAGTACATTCAACTTGGTTCGACCACCATTCCCTATGTCTATGGCCAGATACAGTTCATAAATTTTCAAGGTTTCAATCCGGGAACTGTCCAAGTACCCATGCAGCCACAAGGACAACCTCTATAGCAACAAGGACAACCTTCGTTGTATTAAGGGCCATCCATGTAGTAGTAGGGTCCAATGATGCAGTAGAAGGGACCACTGTAATAGCCGCAAGGGAAACCCTCGTAGCAGTTGCGGCAAATCATGTAGTCGCAAATGCAATATGTTTAGAAAACCTCCAAACCTATGTGTTCACAAAGCCAACTTCTATAGCCACAGGGACAACTTTTGTAGCCACAAGGTTAGCCCTCATAGAAACAAGGCCATCTTAGGCAGTAGCAACCCTTATATACATATCAACAGGGTCAACCTTTTCAAGGACCAGGTTAGGGTCAAGTCCTATAGTAGCAGGATCTAAATCCTCATGTCCAAGGGTTACAGGTTCAAATCCTCTTGTCCATGGATAGCAGGTCCAAAATCCTCATGTCCAAGGCCAACAGGTTCAAAACCCATACGCCGATGGACAGTAGGTGCAAAACTGATATGTCCAAGGTCAATAGGCTCAACAACCTCTTAACCCATATGTTGCTCATCAACAAACTATGGCTAGACAATTTCAAGGTCAAAATCCTCCCTACGCGCAAGGTAACCTATAGTGGGGGCAAAATCAAATTCCCTATGGACAAAACCCTCCCCTATGGGGACAAAATACTTACCAGTAAGGATGGGCTCCTCTAGTTGGACTTGCTTATCGACCTCCAATGCCTTTCAATACTCAATTGCCATTATTGGCTACACTAGAGTTGCCAGTTGTGTTTCAACTCATGAATGATCCAATTCTTCATTCGCCCTACTGGTCTCTGATCCCATCCAAGATCCTGAGCGATTGTCCAAAGTTTGATGGGAAAGTAAAGGAAGATCCTCAAGCCCATGTGATGACATATCACCTCTGGTTCTCTTCGAATTCTTATGTTGATGATCCTATTCATCTCTGTATTTTCCAATGAACTCTCACAGGCACTGCAGCCAAGTGGTACATCGAGCCCCCTCAAAGTACTTATTATGACTTACACTCTTTAGCCATGGCTTTCCTCACACACTTCCAGTTGTTGATTCACTATGAAACTGACACCTATTTTCTTACATCGCTCAAGAAAAATATTGCGAGCCACATCTCCAATCACATTCATGAATGGAGACATAGGTGTCACCTGATCAAATTCAAGATTGTTGATCAGTTACTGACCGAATGGTTTACCAAATCATTCTTCACGCCAATTGCTTGAGATATCACTATGGGTGGGTGCGTTATGGAGGAGCAAGCCATTTCTCGTGCCCAATACTTAGATCTCATTTGCACTCAGTCTGACACTTTGTATGAGTTATTACCTGATGCTCTGAGGCCATCATTTGATTTGGTGGCATCAAAGTCATAGGCTACATCTCTTGTTGATGGATTAATTGGTTCAGTGTCCTAGGCCCCTGCAAAATCTTCTTCCAAACAGAATTCAACCTCAAACACTACTTCCAATAATCCCTCTCAGAATCCACCTAGACCTATTAAAAGCTCAGAGGTCCACACTCTTCAGTCAACCACAGCGGACAAATCCTCAAAAGGTAAGAAGAAAGGCAAAGGCAAAGTTAAAGGTGATGCCCCAAAATAGGGTCCTTCTAAGTCGTCTGTTGGTGATGCTTCCCAACAGAAGCCTATGTATTCATGCCTCATTTGTGAGGAGGATCACTATACTAAGGATTGTCTTGGATGATCTGAAGTTAGTTGTTTGCTCAAAGGGACCCCAATTGTCCTAAAAGAGCCATTTCTGTCCCAGCAGACCCAAATGGTAGACTAGCCTCAATCATCTACTTCCTCAGGTTCACAAGTGTTTATGATGAGTACACCCATTAATGTGGCTACTAGATAAAAATATTATCAAACTCCCTCGACAACAGGGAAAGAAAAAGAAGTTGCCCCTTCTTCTTCCGCCCCGTCAAGTTCTGGTCCTCTTCATAGAGCGACCTAACCTTGATTCCGTCGTTCAACCGGCTTCTTGAGGTGTGCTGCGAAAGTCCTCGTACAATCCCAACGCTCACGCCGCTTAGAACTATAATATTGTTGAGGATTTGGCTCAGGCCCCATCAGCTATGTCTTCCCTCGAGGTACTTCAAAGTTATCTATCTCAAAAGAAATCATTACTGTCAGCTATTGGGGTTATTGATCTTGTTGATTCTAGTCTTATACGTTTTGATCTAGAAAACCATGTTTCGCGTCTTCCTCATCAGATTGCCTTTCTCATTCAGGTCATCAACAATGAGAAAATCGTTCATATAATTGTCATTGATGAAGGTGATTCCACCTACATCATGTCCATTGCTTGTTGGAAGGTAGTTGGTTCTCCTACTTTGAACCGGTTCCCTAACACTTTGGAAGCTTTTGATGGGCATGATTCATGACCATTCAGTGTCTTACCCAACCTTGCGATTACTTTGGAGGGCAAGAAAGTGCACGTTGAGGTAGAGATCGTTCATGCTAATCTCAATTATAATCTTCTACTCGGACGGAGTTGGACCCATTCCATGCATGATGTAGCCTCCTCCTTGTTTCGTGTGATTCATTTTCCCCGCCAAGGGAAAATAGTCACAATTGAGCAATTTTCCTTTCTTGCCTCTTTTGCCTTAGATGGAAATGTTTCGTATGTCAAGCACACTGATGCTCCTTATGAGAGTGTGGGGGCGGGACTCTTTAAAGATCCTACTCTGATGGGTATATTTCCGCTCCCACCTCCTCATGTTTCCTTTGTGAACATGATTTTAGTCAAGTCTGATCCTTGGGTCATTCCCTGCCCAGATCTTGTTGACACATGAGGTGAGGTAATGCCGTTAAGTTCGGATAAAATCAATTATGTGGATATTGTTTCGGTCTCACCTTCAGTAGCCTCTGTTCATCTTGTTTCAAGTTCATCTCTCGACATTTTTTCTCAATCCTCATGGCTTTGTTCTGGCCTAGCGGTCATGTCTATGTGTTTTGAGACGTTCTCTTATCTGCTACCTATTGACATATTAGTATCTCCTGCCATTCTCAAGCTCTTTCAACTGAGGGCACCTTTATCCCTTCATGGATTCAAGATTTTTCTCCCTCCCCAAGTTTTTCCCAATTACCCATTATTGCAATGGGGTTGTCATCTGACTCGTAATCCTCCCTTGCTGAGGGGGCATGGGGGAAAAACCTTATATGATTTCTACTCTATTATTTGGCCAAGGCGATTCTTACTTGTCATGTCAACGGTAAAACTCCAATGTTCATCTATGTTGATTGATTACCCTAGTACTAGCACAGAATCTCTCAAAAAGTATTATGCTTAGGTTATCTCTATGGTTTATTTTATAAAATAAGTGTGTCATTCATTTTTGTGCTATGTGGTTTGGTGTGTTGTTTTGCAAGTAGCTTTCTTGCTTATTACGTTTTTACTTGCTTTGCAGATGTCGATGTCTCCTCCCATCGGTTTCGCTGATGGTGCTTGCCGAAGTACTTTGAACCTATCATCTGTAGCATGGGCCATTTATGACTCCCATGGAGAGTTGATTGGTATTCAAGGAATCTGTCTAGGTCAAACAACTAATAACATCGCTAAGTATAACACAGTTATCGAATTGTTGGCAGAAGCTATCGCTCTGCATCTGGGATTTTGTTGTCAACCTTGATTCACAGCTTGTCGTTCTTCAACTCAACAGGAAATATTCCATCAGAAACCATCAGATATTGAGAATGTATCTACGTATTCATCTACTAGAGAGAAATTTTGATTACATTACATATCATCATATTCCTAGACAAATGAATACATTGATAGATGCATTAGCTAATTATGTGCTAGATAGACATTTGCGAAACATGTAAAAATCCAAAATAAATCATTTGTATCATATTAAGAGGGAAGATACATACATACATACATACATACATACATACATACATACATACATACATACATACATACATACATACATACATACATACATACATACATTACATACATACATACTACATACATACATACATACATACATAACAAAAGATACATACATAAAAAAATACATACATACATACATACATTACATACATTACATACATATATATATATATATATATATATATATTTATATATATATATATATATATATGTTCTATAATATTTGTCATACATCAAAAATCCAAAAAATAATATGTGTGTCCAAAATACATCAGTGGCTCGTAGGCCTAAAAATATGGAATGCTAAGACCTATGCACTAAATAGCATGATGATCATGGTATCATGTAATTGTTGGGACTACACGAGTCAGCAGTCAGCAGATCCGATCTAACACCCCCATTGTATGCCTCTAGTACTGGCGTGGGACATCATCCATTTGAGCATTCTTTGGGATCCCATGGGTCAAACCCTCGAGATTCTGCACAATCGCCTCCTCGTTGTCACTTCGATCCTAATAAGGAGCGACATAAAATTGCCGAGTAATGCGCCTGGCGATGGGGACATCCCGATAGGGTGTTCTAGTCCAACGTCTGCATTCATAAAATTGAAGTGTCATGAAAACATATATTTCAAAAACAATAAAAATAAAAAACTAAAAAATTGTTTGTTTTTACCTCCATCATCAAAATCCTCTCCTTCTGGGTGTGGCATGTCTAGATCTCTATGGAAATTGGTACTGCTGTAAGGCCAATCCTCCACTATGATCAGCTACCATCATAACTATGAGAAGAAGGTGTGCTTGTAGGACATCTGTTGGCCCCCCATGTTATCACTTGGATTGAACCTCAAGCTGTAGGAAGTCAATGCCAGGGTAACCACAAACCATGCTTGGCCAAGTAGCTAGCCCTACTAGGCCAGGAGAGGGCTCTCTCCGTAAGGATCTTTGCCAAGATGACTGGATCAGGTAAAGGATATTAGGCTAGGTATAGTATCACGAAGTTTTGATTGGATTTTGAAGGGGTTTTTCCATATTAGGAGGAGTTGGACAATTTAGGTCTAGGGAACTAGGTCAGAATTGCAGGGTGTTCAATGGGGAAAGGTAGGCATAGATTTAGCACTCAAGGGCTTGATGAGGTGAGATGTTTTAGACTAGTGAGAAGCTAACAATAGCATGTAAAAACTATGGATCCTTCCTAGACTACAGAAAGCATGAAATGGTGAATGGTTTCCCAAGGCAAAGCACTGATGTAATGAATTCCTCCTATCGACTTGAAAACATTCAGCTAGAAGCAATGAAATGATTAATGGAATACATAAAACATATTAACACATGATTACAGAAGAAGAAATTATACTAAAACTCATACCACATGGATCCCATAAAAATAGTAGCAATTCTTATTACTCCTGCCAAACTGCATACAAAAGGATTACAATCAAGGTCTAAGCATCCAGTTGAGTCCAACCCTTTACAATGAGAAAGAAGAAGATATAGACATGAATTCAACCTCCTTCCATCCTCAGGGATCAAATCCATAAGATGAGGAGCTAATATAACTAATATTGAACAAGAAACAGGAATATAAGCATTTCAACAACTTGCCTCTAAAAGTGAAAAACTGATTTATTTGAGCTCAAATTGACTTCTAAAGAAATGAACCTACCCTCTATTACTATTTATCTATCAAATTTACGTGCCAAGTCATCATTTACAATGGTGAATCATAATTCATAAGAGAGAATCTATTATGAAACCAGCTCAAGAAAAGATAGAAAAGATAGATCAACGCCTTAAAATTCAGCCTCTTCGAGGGGGCAACCTCCTTTACATTACATAAATGAAAAATTCTTGGATGATTCAAATGACAAAACCTCCTTTCTATATATAGGAGTCTAAGGAGTCATAATATAACCCAACCGACCTAACAGTAATAATATAAAGCCATAAAATAACAATAGAGGGATTCAATGGGGCACAGTAATAACAATATGGGGACAATAGGGGCACAACAATATTAATAAGGGGTATAACTACAATAGTAATGGGGTAATCACTAGTATAAAATTCTCATCCTTCCATGTGGAATCTTCAGTGGATAAGTTCTTCCACTTGATAAGATACTTTGAAATTGATCGGTTTTGTAGCTGTCGAGTTCTTGTTTCTGTGACTGCTTCTGGTTCCAATATAATTTTTCCTTCCGTGTCAAGTTCTGGCAATATTGTTTGAACTAGGAGCTTGTCACCTATAACCTTCTTTAAACATGAAACATGGATAAATAGGTGCAATCGAGAAGCTGTAGGAAGCTCCAATTTGTATACCATAGTACCAATCTTTTGCCTCACCTTGTATGGACCATAATACTTTGGTGATAATTTATTATCCTTCTTAGCTTGCTTGAGGGACATTTTCTTATATGGTTGTAGCCGTAGGAATACCCAATCACCTACATCAAAACTTCTTTCGCTGTGATGTTGATTTGCTTGTTGTTTCATTCTATTTTGTGCCAACACGAGGTTATCCTTTAAGAGTTGGAGGACTTGTTGTTGACGTTCGATGTGATGTACCAGTGCTTGAACCTTAGACTTTTATCTTAAATATGATGTGATGGATGGTGGATGATACCCAAAAAGTGCAGTAAATGGGGTCATTTTTGTTGCTGTATGGAAGGAAGTGTTATACCACCATTCCGCCAGAGGCAACCATTTGACCCATTGTGTCTGTTTATCAGATACAAAGCAACGAAGATATCCTTCCAAAGATTTGTTTACTATCTCAGTTTGCCCATCAGATTGAGGATGATAAGATGAGCTATGAGCAAACTGAGTACCGAGACAAGAAAATAATTATGTCCAAAAATTTCCAGTGAAAATGGGATCTCTGTCACTTATAATAATCTTTGGCTTTCCATGTAGCTTTTGAATTGTTTCCATAAATGCAGTAGAAACTATACTGGCTTTAAATGGATGTGATAATGCACAAAAGTGTGCATATTTGGTAAGTCTGTCAACTACCACCATGATAACACTCTTTCCCTCAGACTTGGGTAAACCTGTGATAAAATCCATTGAAACCTGCTCCCAACGTTGGCTTGGAATGGATAAAGGTTGTAATAGACCGGTGTCTTAATTGTTTCAACTTTATTTTGTTGGCAAACCAAACATTCCGCCACAAACTTTTGAATATCTGATTTAAGGCCATCCCAAAAAAATTCCTTCTTAACCCTATGGTAAGTTTTTAAAAATCCTGAGTGCCCTCCTAAGGGAGAAGTGGGCAATTCC